>JAOUZG010033074.1:7891473-7963106 GCA_026289955.1 Argiope argentata
ATATATATATATATATATATATATATATATATATATATATATATATAACATACCCGTCAAAAGTGATGTCAACTTTTTTCCTTCACATATGATTTATTTTCTATGGTTATCAACGTGCACTCGGAACGGACACATTCAGGGGTCTTTTTCAATAAAATTGAGTGGAAATGTTAGTAGAAAATTGGAAACAATATACATGAAGGGTTAAACGCATCATATTCCTTCGTATATTCGCAAAGTTTCCCCATTTATTATAGAAATTATATCAACAAAAGAAAATGAATGGCAGAAAAAGAAAGTTCATATGATAATAAATGTAGGTTTTTATTTATATCTTTGAAGTTAAATACAAGCTAGGATTTAAAAAGGAAATGAAAAATGTAGTGTTTTTCTTTATTAGTTTCATATGCACATTTGCACAAGTGTGGCAATAAATTATTGAAAATTTGAAGGCTTTCTGAGTCAGGTTCATAAAGATGCTACTGTTCTTCGAATATAACACATCACTTAATAAGTACCCGGTCTGACACATGTATGACAACATTATTGACAGACCCAAGTAATTTAGGGTAATACTAACCATCAAACAGTAAGTGTCAAAATATTATGGCATTCTGACCGTCAGTTTAGAGGTACAAGTTAAATATAAATTAATTATCCATTAAGAATTACTATTACATACTTAATGAAAAATGTTATATTTACTGTTTTAAATAATTAACCATTATTGTAAGCAATTTGACTTCTTTTATACATAGTAACGAATACTAATTTTTTATATTTTTTTTTACATTCAAGCTTATATGGTTCTTTTTATTGCTGACTGAGAATCTGAAAATTCATAAATAGACCAAAAATTCACCATTTCTTTCAGTTGATATAATAGTACCGTTTAATTATTCAGAATTATTTTAAATGGATCTCTATATAAATACTAGAATACTAGAAATTTGAAAAATTAATATGTGTATATTTAAAGCAAAATTTTGAATATTAAGTCATAATAGAAACATAGAAAAAATAATTCAGTTTAATCCTTAAATCAGTACAGTGAAATCAAAAAGCAACGCTTTTTCAAGCATTCCCGCGGAGTGATAAAATGAAATTATTCTCAACTGAATCAAATGTGTCAACTTTTCGATTTCATCAGTTTCCGAGAACTCCTTCTAAAGTCGATCAGAGAATTTTAAAATAAAGAAAATCGGACTCCAACAATATTCAACTTTCCTTCGAACTGAGAGCGGAGGAAAAGTGAAGAGCATGTCTTTTTGACAGCTATCATCGCTACACAGACGCAACCGACCCATACAAGCCTCGCAACTTCTGCCAGAGATGCAATATATCCTTCCCGTTAAAGTTCTTTTCCGCACCAGCTTGTAGCAACCAACCGTGTTGAAAGTGAATGTTTTTGGAGCTTGTGTTTTTCGAGATGTTTCATCCGAATACTTTTTGATGAATTTGTCGATTTCCAATAAATATGGATGCTGATTATATGCTCCATTCTATCTTAAACCTAAGGAAGTATTATAGAAGAAATGTCTACTGTTTCTTACAAGTAATCATAAAATAATAACGACCAATTACTTAAAGTAGTTCACTGTGAGATATATACTTATGGATTTTAATGTTAGAAAAAATATATTCTCCTTATGTTTCTAGATGATATATAGGATTTTGTTTTTATTAGTGGTTAAAAAATAGCATTAGCGGATATCATATTAATCACTTATTTCTATCAATCATAACACTAATCCATTATAGTTTAACTCCTTCTCGAGTTTCAACTCTGGAGAGACTAGAATCATCTGTAATCCTTTCTCCTACTTTATTACCTTTTGATGGATTGCTAATAATAAATACAAGAAAAGTTGATTTCGCTTGATATTATATTTACTAGTTAATACTATATTCGATGTTGCTCTGAATTTAAATACTTCAGTGTATAACATTTCTAATGCAAAAACGAATTTTGTATAAATGAATATGATACATATATCCTTTTTATAGTACCACACTATTTGACCGATTTTCCTTAGAACTTGCTATCTAGTAATCGCTCGAAAACGTAGATTATATCAATGCTTTCTTTCAGTTCTTTTAAGTACTGTTAAATAGCAACGTTGAGTAAATAAAAAAAACCCAGAAGATATGGAACAGAAATTTCAAAAAAATAGTAATAGAGCATATCATGACCTTAATGTATTTTAAATTGTAAGATTTAAAGTTTAAAAGAATTAATAAAAACCGAAGGAAAAATTACACATAAAGGAGTTTATTATTTTTTTTTTTGCAGTGATATCAAAAATAAAAATTTTCCCTTTTTTCAATAAAATAAAACAAAAAATTAACAATTTTATAATAAAATACAACTTTTCAATTTTAATTGGACATAAAAAAATATATCTTTTGGAGTAATTCGTTGTTAAAATTACAGTAGAAAAGAGTAGAAAATGTTAGTTTATAATTAGATTAATATATCATTAACTTCTGCACTTCTGCACTTGTAGAATATATATATATATATATATATATATATATATATATATATATATATATATATATATATATATACATACACAATGAATTTTTATATAAAGGTTATGATGTGAAATGAGTACTACTCAAACTTTTATTACGTCCGACTTTGGTAGATGGTAAGTCCATTTGAGATGCTTGAAAATATGTTATTTAAATACCAGTTTCGCACTGACATGTATAATCTGGAAAGTGTTTTGTAATTTGTCTTTATTTTTTTAAAATCGTAATATAAAATAATTTAACATACATAAAATATTAGAACTCATAATGAGTTAAATTTTTTGATGCTATTTATTCAGATTTAGATATTCTAATCCCAAGGTACTTCATTTTGGTATCGATGTCTATGTTTGAAAGGTTTCAGAGAACACTTTCTACTTCCGATATGTTTTTAAAAAACATAATATACAGATTCTAGAGAGTGAAACTGAGATTGCATGTAGCAAAGAAGAAGAATATTTATTGTCCTATGTCTGCTAATAATAAAATATCCAATTCACTATTCAATTTCTCACATGTGATGTTTAGAAAAAGGGAACATATTTGTGAAATTATAAGTAGAATTTTAATTAACTTATGAACTTCTTATTGGTAACAACTGAAAATTTTATTGCAAAATAACAACTTTTATATCTTTTTTAATGGCAAAATGTTAACTTTTTATTGATTCTGGCTTTTGGACATAGAAACTCTTCCCGATATTAATGATGTTTTTGAAATGTCTGTGAATACAGCTTACAACAATACTATTCATTGATTGAGATAAAATTACAGCCATCTTCCTTGTAAAAATATAACTACACATCTACGTTATTAATACGAATAAAGAAATTTTATTCCTTTACATCCAGAGTTGTTAATATTTCAATATTGGACAGCATTCCCCATTTGTTTAAAGTAATATAAATTATTTTCAACTGCTGAATTTTAAAAATATATTATCTACTTTAATTAGATGGATTTTCTTTGCTTTTAAAAACTGCGTAGAAAATATATTAGAAGGAAAGTATTAAAAATTAATAAACGGAAGACAAATTTTAAATTGCAAAGATTAGACTTATCATTTCTTGAAAAATGCTTTATTGGTATGGATCTACTGTAAGTAAAATGAGCGATGTATACTTTATTATTTAGATTTAAAGTATTTATTTTGCTCTTATTATTTTTATATTATTTTTCTATTATTTTTTATTTGCTCTTATTATTATTTATTATATTTTATGAAGATCATATTCGATATATTTTTACATTTCGAATAAATTTAATTCAGAAGTCTTTTAAAAATCATTTTAAGATTTTGTTTCATTGCTCAAACTCTATAAAGATGGATTACACGCTAATTACAAAGCAATCTAAAAATTCTCCAAAAATCTCTCTTCAGGAATTATACAGCAATGCAGAATCGAACTAGTATAATAAAAGTTTTGTGAGAGCATTGATTGTAGAATTAATTGCCATAAGTATGTTTAAGCATCAATTTACATGCTATGCTTATTTGCCAAATTCTAAATATGAAAATAGAAAGTTAATGATATAAAAATTAAGTCAAAGGAGAAAAGAAGCTTTGAAATCTAAAAGAAATTGGACTTTTAATCAGTAAATTTTTATTCTCATTAAATCTTATACAACTCTTTGTGGTCTTTCTTGCGAATTAAGGGATTTAAATATTATTCTTTTTCGGTAAATGTAGCACAACGCACTGTCATATTTGGATTCTTTTTATAATTTAAAGTTTCCATTTTGTATTTAGTTTAATTATATTAACGTACTGTTTTAAAGCAACACTAGGGCTTTTTTGGGATGGACCTCATAATATTAAACCACGGTCAGAAGACAAAGATGAGACCTGTCCTGACACCCCCTCTCCAAACTTTCACACCACATAAACGGGATGGCGTTTGGCCATGAAAGATTTAAAGTGCGACAGACCCCCTTACACGACGTTGTATTATACAAAACCTAAGAACCAAAATAGAAAATCTTATTACCGGTTAGTTAGAATAACAAACCTTCTAGTAAGCCAAATGTCATTGTAAATGAATTTCTTGGAATAATTTCTAGGCATTAAAAATATTTTGGCATTTTCTACGAATCCAGAAGGCTAGCAAAAGTGGCATTTTTTAAACAATAAAAACCTTAAATTTAATTTTACCCTCAAAGTTTCTTTTCATAACGGTTCATTGTCGTCCAAGTCATCAGTAACTTTACTTAGTACTACGCAACCTTCTTCTGTTAATTCTAGGATTAACATTTTAGTACGTTCTTACTTGTATTGAATCCATGAAGTTTGGTTACACCTGTTACTTTCAAACTAAAGTTTAAAAACCAGGTTCTATTGTTCTGGAGCCAAAGTTGTTGCATATATATTACGATAAATTATAAAGACAAAAGAAACGATATTATTTTACTTAAAATTATACTTGATATTGCAACGAAACCTGCTTGAGCTAACTGCGAACTGAATGGCTCAGAGGTTGAATGATATGAACTGTGGGCAACTGTTGGCCAGTTCATATCTGACTACAGGCAAGCTGCCTAAAAATTGTTTGTAATTGATTTACTTTGTTATTTCTTGTTTGTTCTAAAATGAACTTATAATTTCTGTATCTTTCTAAATCTAGAAGGTTTGAGTCATTTCGTTTTGTGAATAAAAAGCGATGTAAGGTTTAGTTTCTTGATTAAAAGCTTAAGTTGAGATTAGCGAGTGTTATCTTTGACTTCAGTTAACACACGGTTTATCTACGCTACAATATATTAACCTTTACGTTGCGGGAACTCAAACTCGAAAAAGTTCCTTTGAATACGGGGATTCTGTGAAGAAGATAACAAATGCTTTCCCCCTTTTTTAAAAGCGATTGTTGTCTGATTTCGGCCACCCGTAGTGTTAATTGGTCATCTGTCCTCTCCGTCTTAACCGGGTTGCTTTTTTGAGGTTTTACTTTTTCTGGTTCCCTAGAAAAAGCTTTTTATCGCAGTTTTTTTTCTGAAACATTAGTTTTCTAATTATATATATACAAGTAATGACTTAAATTTTATGATATTAAATAAATTTTAAATAGAATAACTGCGGTATAATTATTTATCGTTGTCAATTTTTCAATCATATTTGTGATTAAATTAATTTCTCAAGCCGTACTGAAGGTGTAAATTTAATTCTTATAAAGCATGAACACATCACCGTGAATTTCATTTTGTTTTTCTTCGAACTCATTTATCTTTATTAAATGTAAACATTTATAAATAATGTATAAAATTCATAACTAATTTTTTTTGAAAATATTTTCATTTCTTTGCACAAAATAGAGAAAACAATTCTTAGCTATTTTGTAAGTTAAATGTATCTGCAAAATAGCATATATGATTGTCTGCTATTTTGTTAAATTCAAATTTTTAATATTAATATATTGAGCTCATAAAAAACAAATACAATTTTTATTCCTAATATATTTCGGACGGTTTTTAATATAAATCACTAGTGACGTTTCCCTATTTTATTGTCGATTCTTATAATTTATAGTGATTTTTTCCCGAAAATTTCAATAACTCATAGCAGTATAGTATTTTTGAAAAGTACGCTGAGTTTTGTAGGCAATGAATAATTGATTTATGATTTTTTTTCTGCTTAAAAATTTACTAATACGTAACTAATCACCAGATTTAAGACGGTTAATTTAACCAAACTAAGATTAGATATGGTATGTTTAGAATTTGATACATAAGATTTCATTGATATAATATTATGTTGAAAAGTAGTTATCAAAAAAGAAAACTTTCAAAAAATCTTTAATGAATAAAGCTAGCACTCTAAATGATCAGCTTTCGTAATTAGCTACAACATTTGTACAAGCAGAGTATTTAGATTATATTTCAGAAATGCTTAAAATTAAATCTAGAATTCCTACTATTTTATTTGAGTAAAAATATTTCTGGAAAAATTCAAATGTCTAGTAACTTTTCAGTGAATTGAAATGAAGGCATAAAGATTTTAATATTTCTCTTCTGATGTTTGAATGCATAAAAAGCTACCAATTATTATTTATCATAGATTTAAAGAACCTCTTTCAATATTTTAAAATTAGAATCATAACTTTTAATGAATGATTATCTATAAATAATTAAAGCAACCGTTTTCATTAATCATAAAAAATAATGATGAAACTTACAGCTGGCTTAAAAATCACAACCCAAATGTATTTTTAGCCTGAAGTTTTTGTTCAAGTATTAAACCTTAAAAGTTAAAAAATCTTAAGTAGTCAATTCTTTAATGTTGCGTTAGAATAGTACATTAATAACTGCGAAGTATATATGCCCGAGATTCCAGTCATAGAAGGGGAGGCAGGCATGAAGACAAAACAATGTTGTGTCACTTTTCAATGTAAAACAGAATAATGATAGGGTGAAAGAAAAAAACCCAATCGTAGGTTCAATTTAGTTTTTTTGGACTATGACGAATGACGAAAAATGTAGCAATTTATCTAGGTCACCGATTACCTACACTACACCATTCCATCAGAAATGAAATTTCAAGTAATTCTGGATTCAAATAAAATTATAAACGCACATTATTATAAATTTACAAAATTTTATTGTTAAAAAATTAACAATTTACAATGGTTAGAAATTAAGCAACGGTGGGAAAGAATAATGTTTTCAATCGAGTATTACTAACAAATGAAGTTAAGCAAACTCATTCCATACCTCTCAGAAATGTTACTTAAAAAAATGTCGCCAAAGCAAGGTTCACAAAACTGACTAGCGCCAACAGTGATTATAACTACAGCAGGACGAAATCTCCTGACCCTGAAGGGTATAGCACAAAAGGGCAGGGATTTTTATGAGGCAATTACGGTTCGCCGGGAAGTTCAAGTGGGGGGACGAAATCCAAGCTCGTTACTGGTACAACAGTTGTACCGACCCGTAAGGAAAGGTAAAAAAAATCTTGGTACAGCAGTTGTACCGCCCGTAAGCTAGAGGTTAAAAAAAATTTCAAATGTTTTTTTTCTTAATTGTATTTTTTTTCTGAAGGTTCCAAATTTCTGTGCAATTCTTTCTCCATTTAGTTGCTTGTTTTAAGTATTATCATCCTTTGCTGACTAATCGCTTTGATTACGTTTGTCTGATACATGGAGACTTTAGAGAATTGATGAATATTTAACATAGTAATATGAATTATCTCTTATCTAAACAAAAATAATATATTTTGAAATCAATGAGTAAGAAATTCGACTTTAGCGAATACCAGAATTGCATCCATATGAAACAAATAGACCTTTTCTCCTTACTGGAAAATAATTTTGCTAATTCTCGGTGCGGCGTCGGAACGTCATTTTTTTTAATCGCTAAACTTAAAAAAAGGCTTTAAATACTTCTATAAATACTAATTTGAAAAATAAAATTTTATTCCCTTTTTTATTTTACACTTTAATAGTATGTATCCAAATATCTGTTAACGTGAAGTAAAAAATACCATGTCTGATTATTCCTTCAAATAGTGCCGACTAATGACCAAAGTGCTTACTATGGAGAAAAACCTTTGGGAGAGGGTTGCATCTCCTTAGCTCTCCTTCTTAGCTACGTTTCTAAAAATACCACCAGGGTATCAGTCACATTTTGAAAAATATTTATAGCACTAATATAGTTCCCTTATTGCTTACTTTCATTGTATGTTGCATTCCAATCAGTGTATTATTGAATTTGTAAAATTTTCTTTTTACCAATTTTTATGTTGAGCCAAACATTACCATAGAGTATTTCGTAATATCCATTAACTACGTCATAGACTTTCAGTACATGATACGATAATACACAGTTTGGTGTTAAAAGACATACACTGTTATATTCTCTGGTTGTATTTGAATCGACTCCATTGCGGAAGTGCATGAGGTCGATGAGCAGAACTGGGGTAAGGCTTCAAAGGTTAAATATCAATAACAATCAAAAGTATTCAAAGCATGAGGTCAATGAGCAGAACTGGGGTAAGGCTTCAAAGGTTAAATATCAATGTACAATCAAATGTATTCAAAGCATGAAGTCAATGAGCAGAACTGGAGTAAGGCTTCAAAGGTTAAATATTAATCACAATCAAAAGAATTCAAAGCATGAGGTCAATGAGAAAAACTGGAGTAAGGCTTCAAAGATTAAATATCTATCACAATCGAAAGTATTTTTCTGATGCAACCGTGAAGATAGTCTATAAGTAAGAAATTTAATTTAAATGAGGCACAAACACTATTCCTGAATAAGTATCTGGTTGCCAATGGTGTCTAGTAATAAATATATGTATGCAACAAGGGAGATTTTTTAAATAATGACTTCCAGCTAAGTTAAAAATTCTGCACAAAAAAAGTTATAATCGATGCATTTTACTTTGATAAATATAATAAAGTTCTTGGTTTAGCACTTATAAAACAGTGTGTTTCCTTTTCATGTGTAATTTGAGTATAAAGGTACTCTCCTGATAAACTTGACTTAACAGATTAGGACTCTTTCAGTTCACACACTGGGGTAATTGTGCATTCTGATTTATTTGACGAAGTGACCGTAGTCCAAATTATTTTCGTATCTTCTCCAATTTAGAATATATATATAAAAAAGACTTTAATACCTGTCGGTGTTGAAAAATAATCCCCTAAGTGTAACTCCCAAAGGTTTAAATATACCCTTCAAAGGTCATAATGAACCAATCACCTTCGTGTTGCATTTGCAAAATTGCAGATATCATCCTCTGGCCATTTATATCGTCGGTATTCAGTGTAATCGATGCATCGCGTGGCTACTACCTAAGCAGGGCTGGAAGACAAAAATTTGACTGCCTCTTGGCGATAAGTCTTTGTAAATGTGAAAGGTGAGCGGAAGGAAGGGTGGGCCCTCACTTTTTCATTCTTCTCTTTACTTTTGCCCAGTTCGGGGCTGGCCCGTTTAGACGACCGTCGCTGCTTTAATTCGTGAAAGGGAATTGGGCGGGGTGTTACTGATCCCCTTTAACCTTTTCTTTTATTAACTAGAAAGGTGACTTTGTTATTGATTAAGATGAATATAATGACCTTATAATCGATTGGATTGCAGCGTTGTTAAATCGTCGCCTTCATGGACCAAATTCCTTCGCAACAGCAATTTCCTTTGCGCTCCAAGGGATAAATTGGATTGTTGCAGGAAAAATGCACTTTCAGCAACATCGCGTTTATTAAGGACACGAAAGAAAGGGTGTGGAAAGCAAGGAATTCTCTAAAAACTTTCGTGCTTGTTTCAAACGAATTAAATGCCGGATGGAAATTTATCAAGCAACGCAGCTTGGTGTGTTTCGTAGACAAATGCAGAATTCGTGTTAAGGTATTCACAAAAAGGTGGAACTGAAATTGTAGAAAGGAGGGAAGGCATTGGCTTTCAGCTAAATGAAAATAATAATAATG
Source organism: Argiope argentata (assembly GCA_026289955.1). Lineage (NCBI taxonomy): Eukaryota > Metazoa > Arthropoda > Arachnida > Araneae > Araneidae > Argiope > Argiope argentata. Next base: position 7,901,421 of record JAOUZG010033074.1, read on the forward strand.
ATAAATTTATCTTATAGGTTGTCAAAATTCCTCAAAATGTGTACATTTTGCTGATATTTTCTAAATGCATATACTGAAGGAATTCAATGAAACTGAGCAATTCTTGAAGTTTTTTCATGTTTGAAATTTATTATTACAATTCAAATTTTTCGAATGATTAATTAGGAAAATAAGCGCAACATATTTTTAAAAGAGCAAATAAGCATTCAATAAATTGAAAGATCCATCATTTTTCGGATGTCGTGGCAGATACAGAAAACCTCCAGCTCATATAAATAGCATTGCTCTTAAATTGTTGTTCATTGTTCTGAAAGCAAACTGAGTCAATGAGTATCTGAAAAAAGTTCCGAGCTTTTTCAGTTTCTTCTGAAAAATCTCTTACACCGAATTTTGCAAAAATGTACTTGATACAAATTGACTTCTTTTGCGAAATTCAAATGAAACAATTCAACCGTAGTTTTTATCATAGTTTTGAAGGTTATTTGAAATTCTAATTTTATTATTTTGATTCAGGAAAATCCTTATTCGGTGAATAATGGATGTAAATCTGAAGGCCCTAAAATTGTTTTAAAACTTACAATGTTTTGTATGCAAATTGTTTTTATATTTTTTCTGCTAGCATTTTTGTATTAAAGGCAACACAGTTTCCTTAACACACCTGCATTGTAAAAATTGCTTTGATTTATTGATTTGATCCGTAAAATTAATTCAATGTATGATTAGAATAGATTTATTTAAGAAAAAAGTGCTTAAAAACCCGGGCAACGTAAGAAGAAACAAATATTTATTGACAGTATATACAGAAAATTTATTATTTGCAAGAGTACATATCATTATGAGTTAAATATTTATTGACAAATACATACAACATAGCTATCTCTGAACTCATTCCAAAATATTGTGCAAAAATCATGATAATTCAAACTAATAAATATTGCCTAGCTGTCAAAGGTGAAACATAGAATTATTTTCATTGGCTTTGTGACAAGAAAATCAGAAAAGCTTAAGTAGTTGTCATTTTTATTTCCATAAAAATTTTGAACCGTTTCAATTAAAATCGATGAAAATTTCCTGAAAAAAAAGGATAAGAAATTATTTTTGCTAATCTACAGTTTATATGTACTCATATATTGACAAATTATAGTTTTCAAAAATAAAAAGATAATCTTCAATATTTTTAAAAGTTTTTTTCTTCTAATCTAAATTTACAAGGTGAACTATGCTTAATTTTGAATTTTGAACTCATTGCATATTTTAATGAAATACTACCAGGGATAAAAACATTCGTTTATGTTGTTTTTAATTTTTAAATGAAAATTCTTCAGTTATTATACACATCTGAGGTATTTTCAACCTCTTTGAAGTCCATCGATGTTCCATGCAAAGATGAAATTTTAGCATTTTACTTTGATGATTGATTGACTTTGAATTGACTTTGATTTTACTTTGAATTTTAATAAGCAGAGACCAACATCAATATTACCTTTTTTCTAATATTGATGTTGGTCTCTGCTTATTAAAATTCTTGAATATATTTCACATCCAATATTGCAGAGGTTATGTACCTTTCCAAATAGTATTTTCAATCTGAATTGCTTTGCTTTTTTATTACTGAAATATAACATAAAGTTTAATTAAGCTTCAAAATACAGCTTTTTTCAAATTTCCATCGCACCTTATATGGACTATTGCTCTTGTGAAGAATGAATCATGAGAAAACAGAAGAATATTCCAGAACTATTTCGACTTTGAAATCTGAATATTTTGAGAAAGATTATGATTTTCTTTAATTTACATAATTAATTAGCGTCTTGGGTACAATCTTAAAATCTTGAATTATTTAAAAAGCATCTAGAACCTTGAACTGAAATACTTCTAATTTTTGAGGTTATCGTTAAAGCAAAATATAAATTTTGAAGAACTTCGAGCTTTTTTTTATGATGAAATGGCCTTCCTATTTACAGAGGAGCTTAAAATTTTTTTACGTACTCTTTTTAAAATATTGACTGAAATTGCAACTATCCGATGCTTTTGTGGTAATTTTTGGACATATATATATATTTTCAATCAACGAAGCAAGTTCTCGGATAAATTTGTAATTCTTACGACAGTTTGATGAAAAAAACACTGTTCATTATTGTAAGTTTCTCTTTTAGAGATTATTTCAATAACAATTCAAGAATTTTAAATTTGAAAAAGTTGAAGTGCTACATTATTTAACAGCGGTATACAAAATAAAATATGTGGCAATCTTGTACAAAATCTTAATTTATATACCTTTTCTTTAGAAAAAGCTTTTATTATCATACGAACATTTGCTGAATAGATAGCATTTGTTTCATTTTAATAAATAAAGCCATTCTTTCCCACAGGAAATCAAGTCAATTTTTTGATTTACAAATGAGATAATCCCCCAGTAGGGCTAGCTCTGAATTAAGAGAGGGATGTGGGCTTGGGTGTCTTCTTCATCTATACACGAATTCCAAGAAAAACTGCAACTGAAACAGATTAATTATTTATTTACATCTTTAACAAATAGCATCATCGTCAGACAATTCACGAAGTATCTTCAAAACTGATTCATTAACTTTCCAAGAAAGAAAGAAATGAAAACTCCGGAAAGGCTTTATATCCACGACTGATTAAAATTTACATATTATACCAAAATACATGTATAATTAAAGCTCTTGCTTAAACGGAATTTGGTTGATTAGAAACTGAAATTTTCCTTCGGCTTGCAAGATGGGAGGAAAGAAAAGAAAACAGTATTCCTTTTTCAGTCTTGAAGAGGAAAAAGATATTTTCTTCCGTGATGCTCTTCTTCTTTTTGGTCACTGGTAAGTAAACTTTTTTCTTGTTTACTCTCCTAACATCATAGGAGATGTCAGCGAATCACTATGTTTGCTTTCATAAATCGTTTCCATCGTTTGCTTTATTTCATCAGCCACTTTTCATCGTTAGTTAGCTTTTAAAATCTTCTCCTCAGTAAGTCATTTTGTTTCGGCTTTTCCTTGAGAAGAATGCCGTTACTAAGCCTCAGTTCAAATAACAGCTACGAAAAAGTATAAGATTTTTCGTATTTCCTGTTTTTCTCTTTACAGTTCTTAGATGATAAGGAACCGAAATATATTACATTTAAAAATAAATCTTTTTCTAGATAGAAAAAAAATGTTCGAGATTTATTTACAATAAGAATTTTTTGAATGGGGTCTTAAGAAATTCTGTATCTTCTTTAGAAATTGTTTCTTTCAGGTTCTGATATTTTATCATGATTTTTAAAAGAATACAAATTTCTATAAAAGTTCAAAATTTGTAAATAAAAATTTTTCTTTGAAATGTTTATTATGACAAGAAGTGAGCAAATCAAACATTTAAAATTTGAAGACTGAGCCGCTACTTTTTATATGAATGATATGCAAATTAAACAATGAGAGGAACGCATTGATGACCAAAAGTTTCTTTTAGTAAAGAATTAACTATTTTGATTCAATAAAATTTTATAAATAAATAAAACATGAGAGATTTAGATCCAAATGATGGATCAGCATAGTTCTGAAATTGGTAAATTACGATTATGATCGATGATAAGAAAAATCCGAAACTCATAGCAAACTGCAAAGCGTTGAAATCAGATGATCTCAAGAACGTCTATTTTTACCAACTCCATGCTGCACAATTTTTATTTTGCAATCCTTGTTACGATAACGAGTAACAACGAGTTTCTTTTTAAAGTATACCTAAAACATATATTTAAAAAAATTTCTACTTACATTTGAGGATTAACTTTATAAATAAGGAATGATGAAATTTTTAAAAGTTACTTCCATATTTAAACGCGGTTACTTTTTTCTGTAATATAATTGGATATAAAAAGATTTGCTACGATAACGAGCTGGTTTCTATTTAAAGTATACTTAAAAGATATTTTAATTTTTTTCTACTTACATTTAAGGATTAATTTTATAAATAAGGAATGATGAAATTTTAAAAAAGTTGCTTCCATTTATAAACTCGGTTACTCTTTTCTGTAATATAATTGGATGTAAAAACACGCTATTCTTCTAATCACTTGAAAATTGATTTCCCATTTTAGTGCGCTGAATTTTTAATGTTGAATAAGGAATTTTTTTATTGAATCCTTCTTTGAATTATTATATAAATTACAAAAAATTTTAGATAGTACACATAAAATAAGAAGGTTGAAGGCTTCTACTATCTATTTTTGTATTTTAAATTAAGAATGTTTAGGTTTATCAAAAAAAAATCGTATTAGTTGCAGTTTAGGCATTTCCGCATTTCAAATCAAAAATCGCATTTTTAAGTGAGATGAAACAACATTAGGGAGATATAACACACAATGAATGGAAAAGGGCAAGTATTAAAACAGTACATGCTACATGTCAATTAAATTTGAAATTTAAAAATGCCCGACATCCTGGCGCAGGGATAGCGCATCTACCCCATGATCAGGGCATCCAGGGTTCGAGTCCCAGTTCGAGTTTATCTGTCCTGTCTATGGTTTGTTTGAATGTGACTCCCTGTAAAAAGGGGCTGTGCGAGCGAATGTGATGCGTGAGCAGCTGTTCTGTGTGTGATGTCTTTCTGTAATGTGTTGTCTACTTCTGTAAGCCCCGTGTGGTACTTAGTGGTACAAGGGGATTTCTAAATGCCCAATAAAAAATTAAAAATGCATTGCTGAGGTAGCTAACAACAACGGGGTAGATAAAATAGTTAAGGGAAAATTTTAGTGACCATAATTATAATGAACCAGCAGTCGTCTAGGGAGGCTAGCCAACAAAATGTATGTTCAACAGCAGTTAAAAAGCATTCTAAAAAGTTACTTAAGTAATAAATAAATTTTTACTAAGTTACTTGAAGTCTTCTTCTCTGTACCAATAAAGACTAATAAGAAAAGGAAATTAGACAGTGAAACAGCTTTTTTAAATTTTCAACTGAAATTAAAATAAAACATATATAAAATGTGTATAAAATATATGAAAATATAAAATCAAATCTTATTTGAAAAATTTCTGTAAAAATAAAAAAAAGCAATCGCAAATACGAGACACTACTTTCTAATTTACTTTTATAAGCCCTTTTGTGCTCACCACTCCAATACTGCGCTCTTGGGTTTTAGGAACGCCCATTAGATAAACTGATTCATTTCTATCAAACAATTCGTTGGATAGATTTCAGCTTCCTCCCATACTTCATCTTTTGTTGTCCGCTGGGAAGGGTAGCAGTGATTTAGAACCTGGATGAGCAGCAGTCGAAGGGTAGCAGTGATTTAGAACATGGATGAGCAGCAGTCCAGAATACTGACAGGTGCTCCCTTTGCTGTCGGGTTACGGGGAACTGAAGCGTTCGTCCTGTCTGACGTGATTCCAACACGCTTCCGGATTCATCAGTCGGGGAAATGAGCGGAAAAAAGGGGAAGAACTTTTCAATTACCTGCTAGCGGCCTTTTAACCGGAGATAGGTGGACTGAAATGGATATGAGCTGCATCCTAATATTTGAGAGCCTGTTTCTCATGTCACGTTGATCCAAATGGAATTTCTGTACTGCATTTGAGTTCCATAGAAAGATTCAATGCATAGTGGATGAAATATTGAAAATATACGTATTTGTATTTCGCAGCTTCTTCTGAAGATAAGACTATAATAGTTAGATGTTAAGATTTTTTTTGTTAAACTACAGTTGTTTTGCTATTCAATAAATTGGATAAAATTAATTTTATTATATTGCTTTAATTCAGGCAAAATGTTGCATTGAGTATTTTTGTATTTTTACGTTAAGGAAAAATAAACAATGGAAAAAACTTAAAGCTCTTAATCATTTTGATAAAATTTGAAAATACAGCTAAATAATAATTTTTACATACCATACAATTTGAAAATGCAGTTGAATAAAATTTTTTGAATACGATACGTTTTGAAATGCAGTGAATGATAACTTTGAAACCGATACATTTTTTAAATGTAGCTGAATAATAATTTTGAATAGGATACATTTTGAAAAGGCAGCTGAATCATAATTTTTGTGCGATACATTTTGAAAATGCAGCTGAATAAATACATAAATAATGCATTCAATCAGCTCACATAAATAATGCTCATTTGTTTCAGTTAATTTAACTGAAAATGTATAAAATTTACAGAAATATTGAGGAAAAGAATCGAATCGGTGGTGCTACTCATATTTCTCGAACAATATTGAGGTAAATATTCAGAAAAGGATTTCAACACTGTCTTAACCAATAAAAATAATGAACCACTATCAATAGAAATTTCAGTGCAGTTCCACATATCGCTTGAATATCAATCTCAAAATAGACCAATAATTAAATTTAGTATTGATCTGCTGATAGTTAAATTTCGTATAAATTTGCTGATTGAATTAAATTTTCAAAATATGACATAAACAGTGATTGATTGCAATACTTTTGAGTCTATGAATATCTTCATGCATATTCACCCTTTGTGTTCTTATCACAAATTTGAAAGGATAATTCATTGTTAACTTACCAAAAATGAAATTTATCCATTTTAAATCCAAATTATTAATTTTTTTACTGTTTATACATATTTCTGGCTTTCAAAATGTCAAATAACAGAACTCTAACATAATCAAGAAGTTAAATGAACTTGATTAAAACTTAGTTATTTTTTTACTTTCAGCACACATTTCATTATGAAGGCAAGAATCAACTGTTTTCATTTATATTCTTGAAGCATTTTAAGATATTCACATATAAAGCTTAAAACTTGGAGAAAATTTAAAGAAATATTTCTATACTTGAAAATAGTTTTCAAAAAATAGTGATGGAAATTTCATTTGGTTTCACCCAAGGCAAACACTTGTACATATATTCTTACTAGTAAAATCTCAGTCAAAATCAAAAGTAATAGATTTGATATTTTTGTAATCAATATTTATATCAATTCTACATGAGCATTATTTAAAAAAATACTATACTGAATAAATATTATACTAATGCTTATGGTTATACGAGATGTTTAGGAGGAATTTTGTAGAGCTAGCTATCTAGCTATGGTGTTATACTAGCATAAAATATCCTTTAAAACACTTGTGGATATTTGTTCCTTATTAAATTTAATAATAGTTTAACTGTAAATGTAATATAAGTAACTTGATAATAAGAGGAAGGGAATCAATTGCTTTTCATATTAATGTCAAAAAAGAATGCACAAAGTATATTGTCAAAAATCGATAATTGCTATACTTGCAAAATACAAGAAATAGCATTTTTTAAAAATCTTCTATGGAAATTCCAATTGTGCTTTCTTATATCTTCATGCATTTACTTAATTTATCATTTGTTTCCAATTGCATATTTGAACAATTTTAACTTCTTACCTCAAGCATTGTTTAAATTTTTTATTACAAATTTATTCTTCGGTTTCTGTTTTCCAAATTTTCCCTGAGGACATAAACTATTTTGTGAATTCATTCTCCCTTCTGTTTAAGAAATAACATCTTAACTTTATATCTTTAAAAGTTCCATCATTTTTCTTAAATAAGTTGTGATAAAAGACTTAATCACAATTTTCGAATTCATATATTATTTAATTGAGTATATGGAGTAGATTCATCACTTTGAGTGAAAGGGTTAAAATGGCAATCAATTAAGAGTGTGCTTGGAAAGAGCCCTCATTTCAATTTTCAACAACGCTGATTGGAAAAACGAACAATCCTTTGACTAAAAGTTGTAGTTTTCTTTTGTCTGCGGAGTCCTTAAATTTCATAGCTAACGTGGAAGCCTGTAGCTCGTGGCATAGCATTTCCACTTCTGACGTCTGTAATTAATTACTCTTCATCGATTTTCGTTCGACAGCTAACGATGAAGAATATAATTGCGCATTTGCGAAGCGGAAAGCTTTCTGAATAATAAAATGGAATGAAATGACGATAAGTTTATATTTTATAGAGTTACAGGGAAAGTCAACGGGGTTTAATCTGACTCAAGAAATTAGATCTATTTAAAATGCAATTTCTTTAATTTAAAAAGTTATCAATCATATTATTTTCATTAATTTAATATAGTCTTTTTACTTTTTCCAAGTAAGATTTTTAGCTATTTATTTAACTATTTTAAGTTCTAACCTTGCCGGCTTGCTGGCACAGAGGTAGCGCGTCTTCCTCGTGTTCTGGAGGTCCCGGGTTCGAGTCCCGGTTCGGGCATGGTTGTTCTTCTGTGTGCTATCTGTGAGATGTGTGAATGTGCCCCCCTGTAAAAAGGGGTTGTGCAAGCGAATGTGGTGAGTGGGTAGCAAAGTCGTACTCTTGGCCCTAGTTGGCGCTACGAAAATACAAGAGACGCTTCATCTGCTGCTAGGTTCACCGGCGGGCTTGTCCATGACAAGTGCCATTTGACACAACACCAACAACAAGTTCTAACCTTAAAAGTAAAATCCTGATATTATTGCCACGGTAATTTCATTCTGCACTTTAGTTTTACAAATTATAATAATATGTTTATTTGAGAAAAATGATTAATATATGCTTAATTCTAATATTTTATTAAATTATATAAAATCATATTATTATTTTCGGTTTTCAGAAGTTGATTTCAAGAAAAAATCTTCTATGTGGTTGGAAATGTGTTTTGATTTCATACTGAGTTTTTGTTATGATAAGTATGTGCTTTGATTTTATACTGAGAATTGTTGTTTAGTTATATTATATTAAAAAATATTGTATGATTTTAATATAATATGACTCAAATAACAATTGAAACTAAAAATTTTAACATTTTATGAAACTCAAATTTTTTTCTAAGATTCCTGAAGAAATTAAAATTGTTAACAACAGAGTGATTTTAAATAACGGTAAAATTCTTATGACATGGTAAAGTATTTTAAACTGTTTAAAAAAAGTTTAATTCTGTTGGGAACAATTTTAAAAGAAGAGAATTTTAATAATAGTTAACACAATTTTATCGGATGAGTAGAGATACTGTAAATTCCTTTTATTAAAATATTTAGCCCATTGGATTTAATGAAATTTTCTTTGCCTTTAAAGTTTGCTCATGCTCAACATTTTCCAATCCCAAGTGTCCTTGAAGATCTTATTTGTTCTTTCATTCATACAAAATTTAAATTAAAGTCGGAATCAATATAATATATGCCTATATTATTCTAACATTTAATTTTGATTTAAATGATTGTACAGTGCACCACATTAAAACTATTTTTAAAATTATAATGATATTTCCCTTTTCCCGAAGTGAAAATATGTCGAATTTCAAAAGTATGTCCAAATTTATTAACTGTAATCTCTCTCCAAACGTATTATTTTTTTGAAATTCATAAGATAGTATTTAGATGTATTCTTGCTATAATAGATGTGGAAACAAATTTTAAATGAATTGATTATTCAAACCTTTTTGAAATGTTGTGCGCTTACAAAGATGCAAATTTTGATACCAACTTACTTGAACAAATTACTTAAATTATGAACCAGTATTGGCAGATTTTCCCTAACTCTCCCGAATCAAAAAGTTTGTAATTTAAATTTGTGAAACATCCCGTATTTATCCCATTTTTTGCTAAACAGATCGGTTAGTCCAATATTTTACTGTTGAATGAAATACGTCAAATTCTTAGCAGAATTTATGAAGATATAACCTTTCCTCTTTTTCTATACATAGGATAGGGTTACTCTGTCTAAATGGCGCCAATTTTGTGATTCTTTTGAACACTGAAAATTTCCAAAACGTCTAGGCTCACCAGGGCAATTTCTTTTCTTCACTTTTCTTATTGGCTCACTCCCAAAGTCTGGAGCGTCTCAGATTGAAAATCTGGAAGTCTATCCACTTTGCTAATAAACTTATCCGTATCTTGGGAAAAATGTTATTGTTATGGTTTTCTGTGCTCCAAGAATAAGCATTGGTTATGCTTTTCCAAATATGTGGTTTAAGATAGCCTTAGAATGAAGTTAGCGATCACATGGAAACTTGTGAGCAAGTATTTTCTTTTACAATATACAATAAATAAATAAATGGACATTTTGAGAAATATTAAAAATTTAGTGAACCAGAAATTTCTAAATAGAATTCTATCAAAGGGATAAAAGAAACCCTTATTTTACATGAAAGCATACATGCTTGATGAGAAAGATCTTATCCTGAAGTCTTTACTGTTCAAAAGTGCCACATTAAAAGCGATGGGTAAACGAAAAAACAAACAAACAAAATATTGGAAAATGTTAAAAGCAAGTTCAACCAAACTACAATGGTGAAATCTATATGCCATGTGACACAAATTGGACAAAATTCAAAGAACGGAATAGCTATTTTTGGATGAAATGGGCCTTACCAGTATGGAGTCAATTTTATTTATTATAGAGTACAAAAACTGGGACAATAGTCGAATTTGCTGCTCTCTACTCGAAATCTACGATCTAAGAATAAATACCGAATCTCCAGAATCGGAAATATGAGTTTTTCTGGATTATTTGTTTTGCTTGCAACGAATAATTAAAAATAAATTTAAGAAATCTTATAATACATGCCAAATGTTTTAAAGTATTATATAAAATTCAAATTTATTGCCTTTTCATTTTTATTGAAACTTCTGTCAAGCAGATATAGGAAAATCATTGATAGGTCCTCATTGTCAGACTTCAAATTATCAAGTTTGTCACTTAGCATGTCATTCATTGCGAATATAAAAATTTCAAAAGACTCTTTCAATTATTTGAATTATGTGAAATATGACATATATTATTTGCTATATTATTTATAATATATAAATGTGTGCAGCGTAAAATTTCGTTTATTGTTACGAATGTTCAATATAAATTGTATATGAATGGAACAGTTTTGTCAAGAATTAGGGTCTTAAATCTTATTTGAGAATCGGAGAATAAAAGAAATGCAATAAAAGCTATAAAAACACTTTTTTTAATTACACTTTTATTAGACAAGAGTTTTTTGCATAAACTAAAGAGTTTTTTGTATCAGTTTAATATTTAATTTATACTTCCTTATTATAAATAATATTGGATTTTGAAACATATTTAATTTACAGGCGATGCTAAGTTCACGAAATAAAGATAAATTAATCTATTAGTTGTTAATTAAATTCTGAAAATACTAAAATATCGTATTATTATCGAGACCCTCAAAGTTCGCAAAATTTAAAATCGGTACCACATTAGGAAATGGATTAAATTCAATATTATTATCTGATTTTTACAAATTTGAGAAAAATAAAATAAAATTAAAGTGTGGTTGTATAAAAAAGGGCACATTTAGTGAATGGAAAGCAATTTTAGATGAGAAAGACCGAAAAGGTGAAACTATATTTCCTAAATAAAATTATTTCCTCCGAAAAAGAATCGAAGTTTAAAAAAAGAGAAAATTTCATAAATTTTTATTACCAAATAATAAAATTTATGATGAAAAAATATTCCTTTTAAATTGTGATTTTTTGGAATTAGTATCGATTAAAGAGCAGGATATTGCTTAAGGAAGCTTGGTGAATGAAATTGCCTTATCAATGTGAAAACGGTTAATTCTGGCAAAAAAAATTCATTTACTCATATTAATATATCACGTAGAGAAAAAAGTAATAATAAATATCTTTTCTTAATTAGAAAAATATGCGTTTCTTTTAAATTTGAGTCCCCTTTTTTGTTATGTATTTACTTTAACACGAACTCGCATTAAAAAAAAGTAATTTTTATGAATTTCATTTCAGTGATTACCCGCAGTGTATTGATCATAGAAAGCTCTATTTTATGTATCTAAAATAAAAATAGTCTTTCTGTTTTTCGATTAGAAAAAACGATGATAACAGAACAGACCGCTTTTGTACGAAAATCTTACTGAAGTTTAATTAAACCCGCAAGTTGTGACGTTCTCTCAGTAGATTTATTTTCTTTCTGATTTTCCTTCATCTTTTTCTGATTGAGTCTTTGGGAAAGAATTAAAAAATATATACGGCTTAGAAAATGTATGAAGAAAAAAAAAGAATCGCTGATGTGGTAGCAGCTGAATATTTGTTTTGAGTTGGCAGTTTTTTCGCCCTTATTTTCATTTATAAATATTTGGCTTTTATTAATTAAGTATTTTGAAGCAGTATTCGATTGCAATTATGGATATATGCATACGCCTCTAAACCTATGACTTAAATAAATTAATTTTTCACTTGCTATTAATGTCAAATATTTTTTAAGTAAATAATTTCAAAAAATACAAATTACTTACTAATGAGGTGAAAAGCAGAAAAAATAATATCCCAAGCAAATCTTTTTAGTAATTTACTATTTTTTATTATTCTTGGATCTAATTGGTTCTTGGTTCTTTTACTAGTATTAATGTAAACGACGCTTTCCTCCCCAAAACGAGGTAAATCTCCCCTCTCCCCCCAAAAAAAGTTATAAGAAAGGAAAAGTTTTGAAATGTAGAAGAAAAATTTGGATATTATATTAAATTGAACTGAAAAGAAAATCTGGAGCAAAAAAATTTGAATATAAATAAAGCACATTTGAAAATAGAACTGAAATTCTATGAAAATGAAAACTGTTATATTGTTTCAGATGTATGGATAAGTATTTTGCAAATGTGATGATGATAAAAACAATGATCCTTTTGAAAGTACATTTATAGTATAAAATAAAGTGTGTACATAATTTAAACTTCTTTATATTATAATTATTATTACAAACGTGTTTAAGCAATATTCTGCTATTTTTGAAAACGTGCTCAACATAGAAGAGTAGTTAACTTTGTTTGCAGAAAACCTTTAAGAAAAAAATTATATTTATTACCTCCAAAGAATTTAAATATATTTACGTGTATAATATCTTCAATTTACAGAATTACATTTATATTTAAGCTCCTAATTCGATTTCCGATTTAATTTTGGATCTTTGCAGTTATTTTCATTCATTTTATAATGTAACTAACTTATGAGATACTGAAACGGCTTTAAATAAAAGTTTTTTTAATTAATTGGAACTTTAACTTAAATTCAGATTTAACCATCAAAGGTTCGGTAAATCTAAGTACGAGTTAAACAATCCATTTAAGTACAAAAGTTTCATATATAATGATATTTTAAAATTTAATTTAATCCAAATTAACTTAGCTCATATCAAAGTCATTCTGAAATGTTCTCTTACTTCCTGATCCCATTTCACCTTTTCTATTTAATTAATTCAAATGAAACTTTGTCAAAATGCCGCGTCATCGGTTACACGTGCTGAGTGAAGCGATAGAGAATCGCTGATGTGAAAATAGTCTTCTAAAGGATCCTTGCGTTTCTCTTGTCTAGGTCAGCAGGTGTGAGAATTCCTGTCAAATTTATTAAAATTTCATGGTATATAAGACCAGGGATAAATTATTTCATTCCTTTTTCCCCTTCTTTTGTTTCTGTACCGCGCTGCTTGTACATAATGCGTACCTCTCGAGATGCAAAGAACGAACTTAAACAATTCAACCTGTATACTCCCTGATTTCGACAACGATTCTACCTTCTGCTTCAAACACAAAATTATTATATGTTACATACATACATATATATACACAATAATTAATGATTGCACATTTATATATTAAAACACTAATATATAAATGTGCAATCATTTATATATTAGTGATTCTAACTTACAAAAGACCAGGAAGAAGAAAACAAAACGATATGTGAAGGAATTTTACAGAACTTTTGGATGACTAACATTAGGGCTATAACATTTAAGATAAGATAAGTGGAGATCAGAGTTAGAATCTTTTATTGTATAGTTAGTATTTAAATGCTACGATAAAGATCAAAAATATCTTGAAAACAATTTAAAATCAATTCCTGTGTTTTATATGATTCAACAAGAATAAAATAAAGGAAAATTAAAATACCTAGAGAGGGATTTATTGCTGCTAATTGTTGATAGTTTTGATAGTCAATAATTATTTACAATGTTAGCGGTCAATAATTATCTAAAATGTCTATTACGGATGCTGAATGTTTGGGAATATTTCTCAGTTTGTTCTGACATTTCCTAAGATGATTGGAAAGTTTTACATAATAAAGATTCTGGTTTCCTAAAATGAGATTGAATGTTAATTTATTTTGTGAGAATGAACTATAGGTTCCTGAAGTACTTTTCTTCATTGGTGCTAAAATGATGAATAAATGATGAATTGGACATTGACGTACTGTTTTATAATTTCTACTACATCTATAGTTCTATTGTAGTTCTTTATAGAGTGCTTATTGGTTTTCTCATGTTTTTAAATTCAAATAAAATCTCAATCTGAAATTCCTTTGCAGATCTAAAACTTATTGGTTTACAGTTTGAAGTCGATGATGCAATAAAAATAAATAGTTACAAAATAAATTGTTAATACTTATTCATCTTTAAACTTGAAGTAAGGAATTTTTGTCTACGTTTACTTTAACCCCACTTCCATTACAGCCGCCATTTAAACATAATAACTGTACTTTCAACGCCATAATTTCACTTATTAATATTTATATAATCCTTTATTTCGCACTAATCAATCTTTTTATTTTGTAAATAAATCCCGAATGTTTTGTGGTTTCATTTTCAGAGTATGCTTCTTCTGTTATTCTCTTTGAATCAGGAAGATATTAATTTTCAGTAGCTGCACGTTCAAGTATACATAATTTCTTGGTTAATCTTGTGAATGTTATTAAGTGATTAAGTGTCAGTTGCCAATACTTTCAATTTACTCTTCTGGCTCTTTTCAGAGAAGAAGCTAATATTTCGCAACTAATCTTTTATCTTCTTAATCTGATATACTCCAATTCTGATATCTCCCTAATTCCAACCAATTATCAATCTTTCTTAATTTTGAGCTATTGTCCCTTAATTCTAAAAGTGATTTAGGATGGTCACTTATATTAGGTATTGTTAGTAAATAAGTTTCAATAAAATCCTTTTTTTACTTATTATCATTCTTTAGAAGCGGTAATTTGTCAATCAAATGAATTAATGAATTTTTCGTTTATTATCATCATCCATCTCCTCTGAACAATGTAATATAGGTCTGATAGAAATTAAATATAATGAGTTATTCCTCCGAATATTTCTCTGAATTATCACTCATTTTTTAAACTTTTGAATAGAACTAGCCAAAGATTGAAAATAAAATAAAATTTCAAATAAAGGGAAATAGAATAACAGCTAAAATCTTAATAAACGGCTAAATTATTTTGTCTTTGTTTCCAATATCAATAATTTATTGTTCAATAATAGCTTAAACGTGCAAACGCCTACAAATATATATATCCTATTATGCGAGTTCAAGTACGACCACTCTGAGTGGAGTGGTGTTTGAGGAGCACTTCGATGACATAATAAGGGAAAATAACGAATAATTAATTGGCCCCTAATTTGTGTTGATTTAGAATGTCTGGACATTTATTTGAACTACAACCAGAAGTGATTTATCAGTGTGGGATTCTTGGGTTGGCACTCTAAATGGACAATCTGGAAATATGTGGATCGCTTTGGGAATCTGTGGCACAATGCATTTGTGAAAGAGGAATCAACAACGCAAATGTAATTGTTATTATGTATAAAATGGATATCAAAAATATTTTTATAAATAAAGAAATATTTATTTCCTGAACCATTTATTTCAAAGTAAATGATTCGTTATGGTCCTGTTTTAAACCACTAAATGAAGAAAATTAATTTTTAAAGCTAAAAAATATACAGACCTATATTGAGTTATTTAGCCTCAAATTAAGTACTTTGATATAAATGGTTCAGAAAATAAACCACTATGATTAAAAATTTTAACCTAAAATTAAGTTCATTATTAATACACAATAAATAAATTTTTTCGTTAAAATTTGCATGCATTTCTTTTACCGGTGAATATACTTGTATGAATTTTCGACTGGAGAAATGTACATAACTTTTAAATTTAAACTATTACAAGCTTGTTGTTATAAATATTGATGAAAACGCTGTAAGTGCCGATTTCTTTTTAATAGAATTCTACTGTTCTCTTAAATATAAATTCAATCGACCAAACAAATATTAATGAAATGCTCCTTCTTGAGCTGTTGATTCGATTAACTTTTTAAGAATTAGTAATGAAAAGATAGTTGATCTAATAATTTTTAAAATATGAGACCTCAGTTTAAAAAATGTCTATAACTTTTTCAACGGATGCTGAATTGTTCCATTCACCCTCTCAATTTTTTTCGTGTATTTTGAAAGGTAAAAGACCATTATGTAACCCCTTTTCCCTCTTTCGATCTGACTAAAATGTAAATACAGCTGTTCGTCTGCCGCTTTTCTAGTTTACTTTAATCGAATCATTGCGTAATAGAAGGTTACTCTTCACTCTCTCCCCTCCCCCGGGTAACAGGAAGCCGTTCATTCTCTTATTTGAATTATGATATAGCGTTTCAGGTCCATTTGCTACCGCTACCCTTTGGTCAACTGCTAAAAATCCATTTGAGGTAGAAACCCTCGTTCCTGTAACTTGATTCCCCTGTTGCCATGACAACACTTTATGAAAAGAAACTCGGGCTTTTCAAAGTCTTGGGACTCAAGATGATGTTAGATATCCAGTAAAAGCATTCCATGTCCCTTCTTTTCTTTTTTCTTCTGTGACAACAATAGGTGAAGTGCCCATCGTTAGGTGAGTTTAAAGAACTTCCACCGCCAAATTATGAGTTTTGACAAAGTATACCACGACAAAGGATTTTTTTGTACGAAACAGGATTAATGTCATTTTGTCATTTGTTACAAACGATAGATGAAACGTCGGCATTCTATAAAGTATTTAGGTACTATATTGAATTTCGGATGCTTTTAAGTTAAATATGGAATGCAGACACTTTTCCTAGGTATTGTATGTAATACCTAGACATTTTGCAGAATGACAAATGCTATTTAAGCAAAGTATGAAAAAAGATTCAGGATAACGATATTATGTAACAGTTTACTAATTTTGAAACAAAAAAAAAATATGCACAAAATATTCTTCTCACCCTTTTACTAGCATGACCATAGAAGATACGGTATGATTGTTTATGCATGCGCACAATTGCTTTCTTTTAAACATACATAACAATCAGCATAAATGGAAATCAGTATATCATCATCATACCCACCTTGAATATAATCCAATCCATGTTTTCTGAAACAGTAGTAAATATAAACAGATAAGAAAGTAAATGTGAACAATTGGTTACAGTGACAGCTAATAAAATTTAAAAAAATACATTGAATTTGTTTAGAAAAACTAAGATACCGAAGTTTAACCTTATTTTCTTTGAAAATCTCACAACGTCATATTAAATAAGTATTAAAATTAACTCTATATGGGCATTTGATCTATCAGAACAAATGTTTTGAATTCGAATTTTTGAGATTTGTTTCAAGTTTTTGTAATAATAAATACTCTAAGTTATCCAATATCATGAACAATATGAAATAAAGGAATTTTCGAGCAAAATTTACTGCTTTTAAATGTTCCAAAAAATATGTTTCAAATAAAAAAAGGAGCCCAAAGGGTTAATAATATTATTCGATAAAATTAATCTGTTTGTCAAAGTATACGTTCACAAATCATACATTTTAGTTCTCCTTAAACTTTATCAGATAAAATTTTCCTCTAAAATAATCGGATTGGTTCAATAGTTCCATTACTTTCTTTCTTATCTTCAAAAACTCAATTTGTAAAAACCACCAAAATTGAATGTTCATTTTTTAAACTTTACATGATTCTTCACCCCTTAATGGATTCGAAAGAAATTTAGCACTTATTCTTTAGCATTTGGTAGGATTAACTGCGTAATTAAAAAATTTCTACACCCTTGTAAAGTGGAAGATAAAGTGATAAAAAGATTTTTCGTTTCTTGAACATAACTTCGAAACACATTAGCACACAAAAATAATTAGAAGAAAAATAATTAGTAGAAAAATTTTAAAAAGTTAACTTTTCAGTGAGGTCAATTCCATTACCATAGGATTTTTCGTTGCTTAAAAAAAATTTTTAAAGTTAATTTGAACAGATTTTGTATCAATTATATATATATTTTTTAAATCTTAATTGTTTAATTACGTCTTTTACTCGAGCGTTTTTACAGAAGTTAAGTTACTTTCTTCAGACATTTTCAGTTCTTTTTGAATTATATGAGCATTACTTGAATTTTTAAGAGCTGGAATTCAGTTTTAGCAGTATTTTAAATTAAGAAATCAATGAAGTTTATTACATTAGGTATTAAATCAAGGGATAGCTGTTGAACCTAAAGAGCCGTTCACTTAGAATTGTTAACTTCCTAAAATAAAATTTAATCTTTGAAAAAAGCTAATTTGAACCTAGATACTGAAATTTTCTTCAACGGCCAGTAGTTTGTTATTAGCTTGTTGTAGTCATTATTGTTTAAGGGGCTAGATGAAGGTAGCTTGGACCCTAATCATAAGGCCAGGTTAACTCAAAATAAATATATTTATCTCATTTAAAACACACAATATTAAGGGACTTCTAACTGGACCTAGATTAGTGTAAAAGCACTTTCTAGTTGTTAGATGAAGAAGTGAGGTATTTTGAGCAAATACCACAAGTTTTTTAGCCTCCTGATGGATAACAGTATATCCTGATTACCTTACCCTCATACACGGTGCAGCTTATAGTGAATTTCTGATGTGCATTCAAAGCATGATTGGAATTCACTACTTATACTTCACTTCTTAAGTACTCTTTATATGCATACTCTAAATCTGAGAGAAAAAATTATCTTTCCTTCACAATCTTTCGATTTTTTAATTAATTATAATTGGGAATTTTTTCTTAAGCGATTGAATTTAAAATTGTGCGACGTAGAATTATGTGCATTTTGACATTTTCCCAAACTTGTAGATCAAGAAATAAATGTATATGAAGCCTTGATTCAGCGGCTACTGACCATAAATCAAATAGCTTATTTTTCTGACGTAATATTTTTTACAGTTTATTGATAAAGATATATACACATAAAATTTTTTATTAAAATGCAGCTATTAGCATCTATCTGTTAAGACAGGCAAATGAATTCAGATTTCATTATTTTAATGTAAAAATATGGACTCAAATACCGTAATGTGTTAAAAATTATAAGTTTACTTTAATTATCAAAGAAACTAAATTACTATCACCAAGTGATAACCTGTGCTGACCATGTAGGAGATTATCCTTCTTTAGTTCAGAACATATTTGTCCTTCAACCCTTATCTGTCTCATAAGGTTGATGTATCGAATATTTTCAAAATTGAAAATACTAATTGTTCTTGTAAATACTGATATTAATCTGCAATAAGAAATTTTAGATACCTGCAATGTCAGTGAGCACATACAAGTAAATAACGAGAATGTGCACATTTTTTGATTCAAATAACCAATGTGTGGTTAATTTTAAGCAAAATATTAATTATAATTTCTAAATGTTAAAAAAGGAAAAGAAGCCTTTTGTACCAAATAATTTAAAGGTACTTAAGGTATTTGGTACTCATTTACCTTCTTAAAAATATCTTAGTACTCGTTTTGTATTGATCCGAAAGTGCAAGATAAATAACTCAAGATATAAATTAAAAAAATGAAATAAATTTAATAGAAAGATGCTTTAAAAATAAAACTTCGATGGCATTTAATTTTATTTTCTATCTTTTAATAATTCATTATTGCTAATATTTTGATAATTTTTGATAATTCATTATTGCTAATATTATTAAATCTTGAATTAGTCGTTTCCACAAAATACGTATTGGTGAGAAGGTTAATATGAAAAGAATGTAATCAAATTGC
Source organism: Argiope argentata (assembly GCA_026289955.1). NCBI lineage: Eukaryota > Metazoa > Arthropoda > Arachnida > Araneae > Araneidae > Argiope > Argiope argentata. Next base: position 7,921,214 of record JAOUZG010033074.1, read on the forward strand.
TCGTTTAATAGACAGTCTGGTTTAAAAACGATAAAATGGTTCACTGCCGCCAAGAATACAAAAAATTAAAATTTAAAACCCTACTACATCATAAAAAAGTGAAAAATTGATCACGAAATTCTATTTTCACAAACATAAAAAGAGTCAAGTGAAATAAAATTACATATATAATAATATAATAATAACTTAAATATTTTTGATGAATTAGTAATGTCCTTCAATCTGATTTGTGCAAAAAAAAAATATATTTCAAACATAAATGCTTTTAAATCCATTATTATTATATCTTTTAAGTAATACCTTAGAGGGTATTGGAATTTATTGGTACTAGACCTTATTTTTGACTTTTGTTTTTTCAGTTATTTTAGATATGATGTTAAATTATTTCAGACCTCTTACCTTCCCATCTAAGCGAGTCTCCGTGTTTTGGTTGAATGATTTCTTAAAGTTAGTTAAAGGCTTAGATCTGGGATTCTACTAAAAAGTCAAGATTTTTTTTCCCTGACTATTCTTAAGTTTTAAAGCAGTTTACTAGTGATTTTCATGATCACTTGTGTTAAGTAAAACGAAATCTTGTTAATTAAAACGAAATCTTATGATAAATTGATGCGTTTGATTTTGTAGATCAGTGATATGCATCTTCTGTGTGTGTTAATGTGCGCTATTTCTATAAAATAATGCGATTTTTTCAAATTTACATATATGTTCGTTTGGTTTAGTTATACTAATGGGCCGTTGAAAAGTAACCCTAGGGCTGTTTTGGGACGGACCTCATAATTTTGAACAGGGTCAGATGATGAGGACGACAAATGAGCTGGCATTCTCTTTCCTCACCAAAGGGAGGACGTTTAGCCTTCATGGATTTAGCGCGCTACAGACCCTCTTACACACATTTTTCGGTGGAATCGGGACAGGATCCTGAAACCATGTGGTACACGAGCCGAGACCTTATCACCAGGCCGCCGCTGGTCTTGTAGAAACAGAGAGAAATAGAATATGCACATTTAACACATCAACATTTTTGCTTGAAAATGTTGACTTGCAATATTTTTAAACCCTCTGCTCCAACAATTTAGAATCTCTTAGTCGGAAAGATAGACTTAGGACTTTTTCGTAAGATAGATGTAGCCATTTCTACTTACGTAACGAGATATATTCTATATCACTCGGATCCAAGCATTTTATTTCCTTGAAAAATATCTTCAACATGCTCTACAAGCGACCTGAATTTGTAAGACTTTTTCCATAAATTTTGACTTCAGAGAAGATAATTAGAAGGGAGGGTGCAAAATATAAGAATTTATACTGATATTCCAGAAGCAAGACGAAAAATTCCATAAAGAAAAGATTAGAAAAAGCATTTGATAAAATAGAAGCAGTAAGTTAAAAACATAAAAGCAGCAAGAAATGTGTTAGAATATTTTGAAGAGCCTCCAAAACATGCCATTAAAAAGCAAAGAAAGAAAGAGAGAGAATTTTACAAATTGACACAGATTTGATCAGTTGCTCGTGTGAATTTGAGAATAAAAAGACACAGAATTTAATCATTCCTCGGATGACGATTCTTCTAATGCGATTTTACTTTCTCCTGGACTAAAGTGGAGTACTACAGATAGCGACTTTATTCTTACAACGTTAAGCAAAAAATGTTAAACATTTTATTGGAAAAATCATTTACAAGTGCATTGGAAAGGATTATTTTATTTCTTATTTAAGAAAAAGAACATCTAGCTCATTTGTGTTTAAAGGTTTGAGCGACGAGTTCATACTTCAGATATTTTATCGTTGTTGTCATTGCCAAAAGGGATCGAAGGTAGCAAGAGAACGAATTATTTTTGGAATTCTGAATTAATTTTTAAACTTATAACTGGTAGGAATAATTTTGATAAATGTTTGGTGTTACTGTGGGTGTTTTTATGGTTTGGGATCAAAAATCCGTAATAAGATATAGAAAATATAAATTCTGGAATTCTAATTTTGTTCTAAATCTTAATCAAGTTTGAGACTTAATTATATTCATTATTTATATTTTATTTAATTTTTTTCATTTTTTCTAGTCTTTCAAAATGTGTTGATTTTTTATTAAAGTAAAACTTTTAACTTCTTATAAATTAAATGTTATAGATTATTAAAATATAAATAAAACCAATTTTGTTTATCCCACGTCTTTAAGCCATCGTTATTTTGGATAATTCCGTGAGAGAATTAATATTCTCCAAATTGCAATAATGTATCTCGATCAGGAACAGATTGATAAAAATCAGTTTTATAAGAAAATTTGATACAAATTTTATTATATTATTTACGGCCAAAATTTGACTAAAAACCTATTAGCTTGATAAATATTTAAATGCAATATATTAATAATGTTTCTTAAAGATAATGAAATCATTTATTACATTTTCAAAAAAAATATGTGTTAATAGCTCGCACTCTCGCTAGTGAATTTAACGAATATTTTTCAGAAAGATGGGAAAAAATAAACTAATTTTTAAACAGAGTATTGAAGAAAAGTGTGATAAAATCGAAATAAAAATTCTTTGCTAGAATGTGTTTCTTTTTCAAGTACCTTCATCGCTTTTTACAGGAGTGATGAAAAGAAATAATTAAATTAGTGTTCTTTGCTTGGTATACTTTTGCTGTCTTTCCACTAACTAAATTTATTTACATCACAATGAGGCTTTGATGAAGAATTATCTAAATTGTTCATCAGAACACAGCTATCAAAGTAATGTAATTTATTAACTGTCTTTGAATCTATCTATCTTCTCTTTTCTTTGGTAACCTAATTAAAAATACGAAAAAGGAGCATTTTTAATCTTGTGCTACTAAATCTCTCGGGTAGTTACGTCAAGTGTGAAAGTTTACGAAAATGAATTTAAAAAATGTTGTCGAGTATCAATAAAGGTCCTGGTTATTCTTATGGGCTTCGTTTTTATTTAATTAAAAACTTACAAAAAGGAAAGCCGCATAAGCTTTCACTCGGGAATGTCACCTCTTTTAAAATAATTTGTTGCAAACCTATGGAAGTTTACTTTAAATTTCGATGTAAAACGCATTTGCATAAACATTAAAAAGAGACTGGCAGGCAAAAAACTACACAAGAACTCTTTTTGGGGGTTTTGGATTTAGCTCTTTATTTGCGATTAAAGGAAACTGCTTTTCTGAAAAATATCTTTTATTCAGTCAGCAATTAGTGCATCCTTTTACCCATATAAAACATTCGATAAAAATAAATGAATGGGCATCCACCTTGATTCATCTTATAAGAGTTTAATCTAAAAAATTTATTAGAAACAACTAAATAGTTTTCTTACTAATTAATTTATCAGATTTTATTTAAAATGATACAAATGACTCCTCATATGCAGTGTTTCTATCGAAAAAAAAGGAAAATCGGATATTATGTTGAAAAATTTATTAGAAAAATAACTATTCGATAAATTATCGGTTAACGCTGCATATTTGAAATATTAACTTATCATTTGAATTCATTCCATATTTCATGATGTCCAGAATATTTATGTTTGAATTGAATAGTGACTAAATAAAATGGAGTCGGTTTTCACGGAAAGCCACGCTTTCAATCGAGTAAGCATTTTGAAACACTTCCTGTTTGCCGATTTGTTGCAGATCAACAACTTTAGTGTAAATACTACTTTCCAAATTTGCGTATGCAATTTACCACATTAACTCAAAGCGGAGAGCCAGGCATAGTTCAAAAAAGGATTCATTCGAAGTCTAAAATATTTATTTCTAAAATTCTTGTGATCAAAAAATTTCTTATCTTTGTGTATTTCATATGCTTGAAAGTGACAAGTAATATAAGAAAAAAATTAAGTCCATTCCTAATTAGATCAACATAGAAATTTTTTACTTTAGCTGCTTTTTATTAAATAATTACAATTAATATAAATAATTATTTATTTTGCAAAAACTGAACTTACATTCTTCACCTTCATTTGAAAAATACTGAAATTCTTACATTTGACCAATTACTAACTGCTAAAACTCCATTTAAAGTATTAAGAATTAATTAAATTTTATTAATGCATTAGCATTTGAAAAAAAAATGTATTAACATCGAGTGTCATCCACTAAAAGTTTAAAAAATGTATTTGAACTTGAGTGAATGAATAAAAAGTATTTTATTAACGATTGATAGTTAAAACAAGATAAATAAATAAATATAGAGAGGGTGTGAACTAATAGTAGGAATTGAAAAAGAGGATAAAATCATGAAATAAGATTAAACTTCATTGTGAATAATACTTCATTCACTAATGCCTCAAGCATTGAATCTTTTGATTCCTAATTCAAATGCAAGACTTTCAAATTCTGTTACAACGAAATGTATTTGTATTTAAATTAAATTCAACGCCCTATTAGTATAATATAGATCAATAATGTGATCCACCCACAAAATCCAAGGAATACAATAAAAAAGCAAAAATGTGGGATACGCACCTGGGAGATATCGTTAACCCGGAGTCAAAAATTTCTTAATACTGGATAACGCTTGCTTTTATAAATTTTCCAACTCCTTCTGTTTGCTTCAAAACTGAAATTCTAGAAATGGATCTATTTATTCTTTGTTGGAAAGGTCAAAGTTAAACTTCTGTGTTAAACAAAGCAAACCTTCGAGCAAACTTGTCTAAGCAAGCCCTCGAGCATAATCATTGATCGGTAGAACTGAATCGAAAGTCAGAGTAGTTTAACATGCAGTTTGTAGTTTAAAAATCATCCGTTAGGAACTTTTTGCATAATTGAAGAAACTGTTAATTAAGGAAACCACATTGTGATTTCTTTATTTTGATTCATTTTATTTTAACTGATTATCGAGATAAGTAGATATAGTTTGAAAAGGTCCTGAATTTATTGAATTTATTTAAAGAGTTTATTTTTAAAGGTGCCGAAATAAAGCGGTTGAAAGTATAACTTTACACAATGATCGTAGTTTCCCAGGTATTCAGGATTTTAATAAGAGTAGATAATTAACACGATTAAGAAGTGGAAAAACTATCAATTGGGTACTACAAAAAATGTGAACGCATTTTGAATAACTATTATAAAAAGTGTGTGGGGGGGTACTATTGGATATTTTCTTGCATACGTTCCAATACAAAGCTTAACCCACTTTCTTAGCATGAAATTTTGAGCTTTTGATAAAACCATGAATTCTTTGCATGGGTTTATTGCACGATGATTACAAAATATAGATACTTGGCGTGAATATGGGATTTATCGAATCTATCTCTATAATATGTATTGCAGTTATCTTTTTTGCTTACCGATTGGCATCTAAATTGGGAATAATGCTGAAGTTGTAATCACAAGATAAGATACAAAATTCCATTGGTTTCGGTTATTGTATTTGAGTTATTGTAGTTTACATGCATGAGAAAGTACAATCTTCAATGAGAGTAACTTGGTTTGCATATAATAACTTGAATGATTTGCTGAAAGTTTGATTCCAAACGAATGGTATCAAAGACTAACGAATTTGAGAAAAAATATCCAGTTCAAGATTGCCTGATATTTATAGTAATGAATTATGATTTAATATTATGCGACTTGCATCTAAAGGAATACAAAATTTAATAATTTCTGATAATGTTGTTCTCAATGTGTTAAAGACTAAGGCATAGAAAATAATCATTATGTAAAATAACATTATTTAGAATACTAATAAAAATATTTTTTAAAAGATGTCTTTATTATATTCAATTTCTTTCAAAATTAGATTATTAAATTCCTATTTAGTAATATAAAAAATGCACCTTCGCCATTATAAAATGTCCATCATTTGATAATGCAAAATTAAATTTTGATCGCGTTGTAATATTTAACAGTTAAAGCATATTTACAAATTAGGAAAATAAGAATTTTCATAAAATGTTATCCTTCTTTTGAAATTCTCCTGAATTTTCTTTGCCAAATATTGTTTCAAACATAGCATATTGTTTCTCAAGAAAATCTCCAGTCAAGAAATTTGAGTAGAATTATCGAAATCATACTTGATATATAAGTTCTACTATAATTGATAAATTGTAAAATTTTGCAGATTTCCTGTTTAAAAATGAAAATAATTTTAAAACAAATATTAAAATTTCTGTTTATTTAATTTTGTGAAATATCGTTTTAATTTTTATGAGACTAAGACTAAAAAAATGGAAAAAAAATCTTTGATTCAAATGCAAAAATTGGAATTCACATGGTAAAATTCTTGTGCATTTTGTAGATAATCAAGTAAGTATTTACCATCTAACAAAGGCAAGAGATCATTATTTCTTGTTCTGAATTTTTTTCTATCTTATTTATGGATATTTTGGGAAATATAAAATGAATATTATAATTAAAATATTATTAAGTAATCTTAATTTTGATTTTTTAGATTTCTTTTTTTTCCTAATAATACAATAAGACGAAATGGAACATCTTCATAACTTGTCCTTCTTATGAATTTCTTAGCTTTATTTCTTATCTAAAGAAAGGGAATTCTTGAATCCCTTTTAAACGGTTTAATAAGAATAAAAGGCCAGTTTAGTGAGTAAAAAAGAATTTTAAAATAATTACATTTCTTTTATGTGAATGGAAACCATTTAAAGCCAAATTGTGACAAATTATGTGAAACAGAAGTTGCAACTGTTCATAAATGATCTCATCATCATAAATGATCTATTCATCAGGATTTTGAATGCTTTATTTTTTTTAATCTATCTGTTTAATTAATTCACGTGCCTTTTAATTAAAAAAATCACCATTTCATAATTTACCCATGAAATTTAATCTATCAATTTTTTAATAGTGATTGAAGAAGCAAATAACAATGGGAAAGCCAATGTGTTAGTAAAACTTAAGAACATTGTTGTGCAATAAAAAATATATTTCATAGAACAACTTTAAAAAAATAGATAGCTTTAGTTTTTGACTTCTTTACTATATATACAATGAAATCAAGTTTTATCAAAATTTCCCAATTAATGATGCCAAAATAAAAATTTAACTATTAAAAAAGTAAACAATTAAAGAATATACAGTATTGGAAATTTTGAAATGTAGTGAATTTTCTCAAATACATGAGGGTACAAAATTTCAACATTCTAACATCTCGAGAACCGAAGGATAATCTACTGCAAGTTATTACTATACATATTAGAGATAAATTATATCTTTAAAAGCATAAAGCAAGCCATTTCCTCAACTGCCTTTCCATTTCCATAATTAGATGACACCTTGCATTTCAGGACTGAATTCAACCATGAATTCACACAGCATTTGAAGTGTTTGAGAATTCTATGCAAATTTTGTATCAAATTATAAAGCCTTTGAAGGATTTAATTTCTGCTTATAAATTTGAGAAACGATAGTTAGATGACTATATATATGACGGACGTAGTATGACGGTTGCAACGATTAAAGGAGAGAGGTGTTTTTTCACCTCTTTATTAAAATTTCTAATAGCCTTTTTTCTTAAATTTTTAACAAGTATAATTAAGTTATCAATATCGATGAATTTTCCAACATCTGACATAAATAAAACTCGTACAGATTCTATAAATTTTCAGTAATAATGCTATTTGATTTTAATAAATCTTATTTTCTAAGTAATTCCCAAAGTGAATGAAGTTTCGAAGATGGGTATAAAATCAAGAAATAATTCCATCAGATGCTCAAAGCGTGGAGTTTAAGAAATTTGGAATTATAAAGGATATAAAAATGCATTCGGGCAATTGCGATTTGAACAATGAGAGGAGTGACATTATAAAGTACGGCTTACTCTGACAAATAGTAAGTGACAAACTATTAAAAATAAATTTTGAAAAAATATCATTTGAAGTAAACACATGAAGTTCTTTACCATTTCTGTAAAATTATAAATATTTTTCTCCCTATAACTTATTTTGCCTTATTATAATATTTATTAATTTCTGTTGGTATTGTTTCTAATGGCATTGGTCATGGACAAGCTTCCTGTCTCAGTCAGTGATTTTAAGCAGCGCCATCTAGGGCCAAGAGTGCGTCTTAGCTACTCACGTATCACATTAACTTGAAGTCTCTTTTTACAGGAGGGCACATTCACTTATCTCGCATACAGAACAGATGAAGAGCAACCATACCTAAACCGGGGTTTGAATATAGGATGCCCAGATATAGGACGCTATCCCTGTGCCAGGATGTCGGCTTATTAGCTTTTGCAAATAAATAGTACTTTACGACTTTCACATAAGAATTAGGAAGCTTTTCACGGGTTAAATCAAGAAACGGTATTATGAAAACAGTTTTATTTTAACATAAATATATATTTTTGTAGTAGAATAAGTATTTAAGAAATAACGAAAAATTCAAATTTGGATAAAATATCATTTAAAGTTGAATTCATAAAACACTGATGCCTTTTTAACATCCATATTTCCGAGATGATATTTATTTATTTTATGTCGCTTAGATTTCCTTATCTCGTTTTCTAGCTTCTTTTCATGAAATTTAATACTACTGCGTTTAGCCTTTTGAGCGAGAAAAAAATCGGAGTGAAACGACATGTCACCCATCATCAACGTTGAAAAAGATTTGCTGTCACCTGTAGAGAGAGTGAAAATCATTCCGATTCTTTGACTGACAGGCATAGAAGATGCCAAGAAAAATCTTTACTTCTGTCATCTTGGTTTTCATTTGTAAGCAATGTTTGTTAATCTTGTCAATGGAGTACTCGTTTTTGAAACTAAAATATTTGATGCAGTGGGAGGATATCTCTATCAGGTATATTCAAAGAAACCCTCGTCAATGGATAAGAAAAATGACAAAGGAGTTAGTGAATATTGATTCCACAGAAATAATAGAAACAATCCGGAATAATAAACGATTTCTTTCCTATGATTGACACTACTCTTTTTCTAATTCATGAAAAATGAGCACCGTAGATATAACATATCACCTGTAAGGAAGTAACCACAAAATCGAACTTCTTTTATGGAATTTGTCTTCATTTAAAAAGTGCTCTTAAAGGGGATTTGAAGTGGATGATGGGAATGCCATCACAAAACTTAAGGCATCTCATCCATTTATCGAATATAAATGGAAACCTACATATGCAATAAATAAACAAAAAAAAACTCTTACGTCCAGTGAGTTTGTCTATCTATTGGGTTATTTTCCTGGCTTATAATTTTGATTTAAAGCATTTTAAAATTCAATAAAATCATTCATTTTAACCTTCTTTTATACCTATTCACATAAAATACATTTTGCTGGATCTAAAAATCATATACAAAAATTTATGAGTATTTGACTCTAATTTAAATTATAATTTTCAATAAATATAAACCATGTTCTGCAGTATATTTTATTTGACTAACTTTTATTATCCAATTTTCCCCCAGAAAACATATTTTATGAGAAATTTACTGTGCAGAATGCTTTTATTTGAGGAGCTTTAAATTTCTACTCAATTTTAGTGTAAGAACTTGATATTAAAAAGTTAAAAATCACAAATATAATTGCGGTCACAATCAAAATGTGACACTGTTATTTAATATATTTATTAAAACATTAACAGTATGTAAATTGGATTCGATAAAAAATGCAAGCAATTGGAAATGTTTCTTTAACAGAACAAAAGCTATTTATTTGAAGGTTAATTTAAATTTCAGGTAAGGAATTCATTGCACAAACCTTTAATTTATTTGTTTTAAGTTTATAATTCCATTTCCCTATAAAAATAATCGCTATGCTTTGAACATCAAATGCGTTTGCGAAATATTTGTCAATAATAGATATTTTTCAAAGACGAGTTTGATTTAGTTTGATTCATTTTTCATTTTAAAGCCATCATTTTAGGATAGGTATTGAGCTTCTATCGGATGATGGTGACACATAAATAGTCGCCACACTTCCAAAGCTACTATACCAAATAATCATGACAGCTCATTGCTGACAGATATCATTAATCATATCTATTCAATGAAACTTAGACAAAACCGGATATAGAATCCACTATCCTTTGATCATGAAAATTACATTTTATTGCAAGATTAAATCTGTCAGATATGACAAACATTAGATTTTTTTATTTATTATTGAAATATTACATCGTTTAACATCTTTTTTAACAGCTTACCTAACTTTCTAAACTACTTGCTGGGGAGGGGATAATTTTTGATTAGTTTAGTTTAGTTATATGAGCGTCCCGTTTTAAAACTATACTAGGGTTATTTTGGGACGCATCTTATAAATTTTGTACCGATGTTGTAAAAGATGATGAGGACGATACCTGACCTGGGAACCCTTCTCGAAACTTCCACTTCCGAAGCTGAGATCTTAATACCAGGTCACCGTGGCCCAAATAATTTTTGAATCCTTTTAACAGCAAAGAAAATATATGTAAAAGAATGCAGGTTGAAAATCTTGGGAGAATTTGTATTAAGTTTTCATGAGCTTTGTAAAAACTTTATATAAACATTTTACTATTCAGTATTTATGAGTGAACAGTACTTTAATATTTTATTTTTTAGAGGAAATATTATGATTGCAACATTATCAAAAAGAATGTTGAAACTCTTTACTTGTGTATAAAAATGTTTTTTTTTCCATGTTTTACACATCTTATCAAATGTTTAAAAAACGAAATAAATACTTGAGCCATATTTTACATCCTGAACTATAAACATTTTGAATTATCAAAGGTTGTATCTTATAGTTCTTTACAATTTAAGAAAAAGACACGCATAAAATAAGATCAGATAACATATATATATGTATTATAAATACAAATTATAAAAGAATATTCCTTAAAAAAATTATTCTTTTTAAAGATGTATATCGATACGTATAAATATCGATGGTCTTCAAGTAATGTAAATTAAGTGGCTTTAATTTTAGCCTTATATCTTTTCAAGGCATTTATAAAGCTTTCGTTATTTGAAAAAAAAATCCATGAAAAAAGATAAATTCCTTAACATGACTTAATCAGATACTGCAGAATTTGCAAGGTTATACAAGCACTCATACTGTTCTTACTTCTGCGATTTTTTTTCTACCAATGACACGCCAGTCGTTTCGATGATGAATATTTATTCGACGCGTGACTCCAAGAATGGTAACTATAGAAACCAACTGCTATTACAAGGCAGAAAGATGAAACAGAGAAGAACTTTCATGTAAGAAAGGATTAACAAAGTAGTAACGAAAGGGAATGAAGATTTTCACTCACGTGACATTTGTACATCGCTCAAGTCACTCAGCCAATAAAACTGTTGTTCAAACAAGGAAACGTTCCTAAAAAGTTTGAATGATAATCATTAGATCCGTCTGAAAAAAGAATTCGTTTTAAAATAGACAATTGTTGATTAATTATTCCAATAATAGCAAATGACTTTCATAAAAATACATGTCCATTTAAATTCTAGAGCATTTATATAGCTCGGGAAAAATTTTGTACAAGCTAAAATGACATTTCTTTCCCACGGACATTTCTTTCCTAAAAAAAGATATTTTTTTAAGGATCGTTCAAAAGTCTGAATATGCATATCAAAAAATATCTCATTACTTTTATGGGTTAAAAATATGCAGGGTTTTTTTTATCTGACAATAGTTAAATTTTTAATTAAAGATTGATCTTTATTTTTTATCTTGATATAAAATAAAGCACAAAAAATTAGCACGCTTTCAATCCGATGCTTTTTCTCTTAAAAGTATTCAAAAATTTAAAACCGTGGAAATGATTTAAGGGGGAAGAAACAGCTCACGAAAGCGAAAATTTGTCCTCTAAATGTCAATTCGAAAACCGCTAAATTGCTTTAAACGAAAAGAAACAGGATTAGGAAGCGGGAAATGATCCTCTAAATGTCGATTCGAGAACCGTCAAATTGTTTTTATATTAGACCAATAGACTGCCACAGGTAGAAGATACATAATCCTTTCGAGATTCTGTGACGTCAAGGATTCACCTATGCTTAGATCTTGGGGACAATACACTCTCCAGAAATTGAATGGGACTACAACTTATTTCTTTTTGAGCATGTGGTTAATTTACCGTCAAATTGATATCTGGATAGAGGATTTTAATAGAAAAAAATGGTTTTCTATTGTGATATGATATTCTCCCAGTAAAACAGCTATCTCTGTTCTTTAAATTCTGACGTGTTATCGAGAAAACATAACTTTCTCTTATTATATTACGAATAAACGAATTCTGTTCATCATCTGAAAATCTAAGCTCCACAGATGAAACGCGATTTTTATTTTTCACGAAAAATTGGTGTCGTGTAGATTCACAATCAGTTTTATACTCAAACTTAGCTTACAAAATAAAGCATAATCTTATTTAATCACAAAATAAATGTTAACATTTTAATGGGTCTGTAAATTATCAAATTGTCATTTAAAATAATGGTAAATATTGTTAATAACAATAAATTAATTAAAAAATAATTTAACTGCCAACAACTGATCACACAGAAAAGCCAAAGAGCTACTAAATATGTTTTTTCAATTATAGCTCAGTCAGCATTGCTACGAGCGGGCACCGTAGAAAACAATGAAATTAATGATTACATAATTAATTGACTGGGGAAAATTAATTGTCGATGAATGCTGGAATATGCCATTCCAGTATAATAGCTTGGTATCTACTAAATGATGGTAGATAACTGTTTTCAAAGAGGTTTGTTTGATTATCTATTGGATAATGGCATATACGACTTGAAACCACAGAAAACAAATATTTTACACACAACTGCCTAAAGGCGTAGCCATAGAATGTATTGTAATGGTCTGAAAAATATTTTATCACATTCTCTGGGTTTAACCATCATAGTAGAAGGTATGATAAATCAACGAAAGTATGCCTCTTTCTTGCTGACCATGGTCATCCTTACATACGGGTTGTTCTTCCTCAGTGCGATGGCATGCTGCAACAGCATATTGTGTGTAATACAGCACGTAAAGTACACGCTTAATTTAAAAAGAACCATAAAGAGTTGAGCTCTAATCCCCTAAACTCTCTGGGCTTGAGAATCTGTAGAAACTTCGATGAGATTGTTCGAGCCATGAAACCACAACCGCATAACCTAAGGTAGAATAACTTACGAAGATAAAGTTGGCCTACCCGACATCCCTATAAATATATTCCAGAACATCATTGACTTTAAACCTACCTTTGCTGCAGTGGTCTGTGCGGTGAAATGGGGTTATTTTAACTTTTGACCTTTACGTCATATCTATGGTACTTCAGATTACAATATATCTATGATACTTCAAATTGCAACATATCGATGTTATTTATCTGTCAAGTTAATTCTAATATCGAATTATATTTACTCAATATATGAATTACAAAAAGTCATAGTATAATATAGGTTGAAAACTTAATACAATTTAAAAGCTCATTTTTCATAAGGAATTTAATTCAAATTGGAATAAGGGTAGTGTGAAAGTTCTTTTAACGCCTTAAATAAATAGAAGTGAATTCATTTTACAGTTAGTTTCCTTTTGTTTTTGTCTTGAAATTGTTTTTCAAACTATATCTGCAATTTTAAGTTTATTAAAAATAATTTCGATTTTTTTCTTTTATTTTAGGTATCTCCTTTGCAAAGGAAAGTGGAAAATACGAAAAGGTGCTTGCCTGACAGAAAATTTCTTAGAACGAGAAGTTTCAGGTACATCTTTAAACTTATAGAAGACATTCGGTAAAGTTTTTAGCGGTGAATTTAATGAATTAAAAATTTATTAAGTAAAAAATTTACTAAATAAATATTACTTTAAAAATTTACTAAATGAATTTTAAATGACATTTAATGAGTTTATGCTTGTGAAATAATTAAACTATATGTCAATATACTTAACTTCTTGTTTATTAATTTAAAATGAATAAGTTTTATATAATTATTTAAGCTGATTTTTTAAATTTTTTTTACTTTCTTGCTCTAACATTCAAAGCAAAATTTTAAGTCCACGATTCCTTAGACGACATTTCTATTTTTAGTTAAATACTGATTCTTGAATAAATTTTATGTATTTTTTAAAGCTTTGGCATTTCACTTAACAATAGTTCTGAAAATATTCTTCAATAGAAATGATATCGGAATATTCATCCGTGTTTGACTTTTCAACCATTTCCGAGTTGTGCTGTAACTTAATCAAATAGCCCAATTAATCGGTTGAAAACAGAATATTTCTTCGGTTTTTTTTTTTTTAAATTTCGACAAGAAATGGTTTACTTACTTCTATTAAATGACTTCCTGCAATATGAAAAACAACTGAATATTTTCTAAATCCAAACAGCAGCGAGATATTTTTGGGAGCATTTAGCTGATGAAAGAATCGCCTGAAAAGTACCAAACCTCTGTCCGATAAGTCGTGCGATTTTGTAGTAGGATTAAGATCGTAAATCATGCCGTTTATTGATTTGTTTCATGTTGTTGGCCGTTCCTTCACTATCCCACATTCCTGCGCATTAATGCGCACCCAATCAATTATCACGCACTCCACGAAAAACGAAGACGCTTAGCAACTCGAGCGAGTTAACAAGTTTGCGGTCGGCTATTTGGCTAGCAGAAATGAGATAGGAATTTTAATTCTGTCACTTCGGAATTAAGAAATGTCAACTCTATCGAAAGAGACATTTAACTTTAGCAGTTTAATTAAATTAACTTCGGCTGAAAAAATTATTCGGCACAATTTAAAGAGGGGGAAGGTTTTTTCCCTTCTTTTTTAATCAAATGTATGCCGTTCTTTAATTAATACTTCGCTAACTGGAAAACGATGATCTTGACTTGAGCTATCTTAGTTCTTTTTAAGAACTTGATTTAAGAAAAAACGGTTAATAGATAGGTATAATGAGTCTTTTTTGAGAAGTATAAAGTTTCTTTTACTCAAGGTACTTCTATTGTTTAACATTTTATCGCAAACATTTATTTAACTTGAATTCTTTCCCTTTTATATTGATGGAATTTAGTAAAACACATTTCTTCACCTTCTTTATACATTAGAAATTTGAAATTTGTGCATTCTGGAAGATGATACACAATTTTAAGAACATAATTTCAAGTTAATTGGATGATAAAATTACATTTCGAATTCCATAAACGTGATTACAGTTGATTGTGAAAACTTTGAATTAAAAAATTCTAATATTTATAGAAAAGAATTGTATATTAAAAATTAAAAATCTTAAAATAATTAAAATAAAATATTCTTCCTACAGTGCATTAAAAAATATGTTTTTTAAATATATTCTTATCCTGAATTTGTACTGAATATCGAAAAGATATTTTGATAATTTCAGGATTCAGCATAAAGTAAATATTATAATTCTTGTTTTCAATTTCTTCATTTTTATAAAATTTAATATACCTGAAATGCTGATATGAGAAACATGCAAATGACAATCAAATTTTAAAAATCAAGTAATCATTTGAATGTTAATTTAAGAAAAAATTACATGTTTTATTAATGAAAGTGGATTAATATTATAGTTCGGTAAATACTGGAAATTTTTTTCAACTCAATATGTCTCAAATTTTATTTTACGCTGTGGAGAAATATGAAATTAAATCAACTGAAGCATTTTGAAAATAAAACAAGTGATTTTTTTAAAAGTTAATTCCTACTTAAGTCAACAAAGAAAATATTTTAATTTAGTTACTTTTTATTAAAAAACTATAAATATTGTAAATAATTTATCAAAAAATTTATTTTCGCAAGAATCGAACTCACATTCCTCCCCTTCATGTGAAAAATCCTGAAATCCTCGCATTTTACCGATTGGGCTACTGCCTGACGATTTCAATTTTTATTATAAACCACTAAAACTCTATTTAAAGTATTGAAAATTAATTAAATTTAATTAATGAATTAATGCTTGAAAAACTGTATAAACATGAAGTGGCATCCCCTACAAGTTAAAAAAATGTATTTGGACTTGAGTGGATTAATAAAAAGTATTTTATTAACTATTAAAAATCTGAACAGGACAGATATAAGAAGAGTGTGAACTAGGAATAGAATTTCTAGGAATAGAATACTAGGAATAGAATTAAACATTTATTTTATGCGTATTTTTACATTTACATGAAAACAATATGGTTTAAGGAAATAAAAGAATCTTAGATTAAAGATTAAAAATCTTAAAATAATAAAAATAAGATTCTTCTTTTCAGTATATTAATAAAAGTATGCTTTTAAAACATCTCCTCTCAGAATCAAAACTGTCCAATTAAATGAATTTCATGTGAAATTAATCAATAAATATTTTTTGCTGTCCATTATTGAATTGAAATATGATGTACAATGCTAATATTCTTACCTTGTTCATTGATGTAATGCGCTTTCTAATTACTTTTTTACAAATCACAATTATCACGTCTTTGTAGTTGCCATTTCTCATCGAGTTATTGTATAATATACTCTCTTTATATTGTGTTAAATGGCTGGAATTTAATTTGATGTAGTAAAGAAATTTTTTCTTAAATATCTAAAAATTTCCTTGGCATCTTGGAATGTATTTTAAACTTGACAAAACATAACTTTATTCAAATGCTATACATTTAAAGTGGTCTAGTGATATTGGTACACTAAATCAGTTTTTCTATAATTTATCCTATCCTCTTCTTCATTGGATAGTATTTGGTCCTTAGAGAGTCCTTAGTAATCCCTCCTCCAAAAAAGAATCATAAACATGATGAAACTTCTAATTGATCATGTTACAGTTCTTCAACAGTTACAGTTAGATTAACCTTATCAATTTTAGCCTTATCAATTTAAAGGGTATCATTTCACACATCTCGCATTTTATTCATAATAAACCCTTTAACCCCCTCAAGTAACTAATTTTTACTATCCCTTTATATTTTCACTCATACTGTAGATTGTCATGTACATTTATCCAGTTTTATTATACTTCAGATATTCTTCATTCTAGTTTTTATCATTTATTGTTATATTTTATGTTTTCATAGTTCGTCATTTGTTTGTTTCTTTAAAATTGATTGTTGCGTATTTTTTAATAAAGTCCAACTGTATTCATACAAAACCGGAAAGGGACAATATGAGCCCTATAAATGGAGGTCTAGTGTGTTATTATCTCCTATCCTTAAAGCGGCAAAGAGTTGGCTAGCAAGGTTCAATAAAAGACTTCATTATACAGGAAAACAATCTTCGCTCTTATAGCAAAATAGCTTAATGAGACACAGTTTCAATGTATCAACCACAATCCCAGTTAAGAGGGTTTCGTTCCAATTAATTGCATAAGTTTATTAGTTCGGTTTTTATTTTTTGAATCTTGGTTTTAGCCTGTTGCATTTATGGTCCCGACAGAATTCCTGAGCATTATTTTCATTTTCAATGCGTATTGAATAAAAAAGAAAAATTGGTAAGCATCGAAAACTGTTATCAGAGTCTTTATTCACTTTCATTTATCATTTTATTACAACGCAAAAGATTTTGATAACGGCAGTGCGTCGGTAAGTCTCCTCTTGTATTCTTGGATTTGTTGACAAGCCAATAACTTCAAAAGTTTCGACACACTTCTGAGAGTTTATTAAGGCGTGCTTATTTCGATGATCACTTGAGATGGATTTAATAGCGTTATCTAGAGTTTGGAATAAAACTTTTAAGGTCTTGGAAGTATAAATCATTTAAAGAAAAGAATATGAATAAATAAGGATAAAAACTGATTAAATCAGTTGTCTCTTTTAAATAATTGCCTTTTGATTTGCCAAACTTTTAAAAATGTTGTGTGGTTTAAAAATGAAGTTGTTTAAAAAAATCAACCAAGTTTGTTGAAACTGTTATCAGAACTTGATATTCAGTATTCACATTTTTTCTGATTCTATTAATATGGTCTAACGACATAAATTTAAATTTTAAAGTTTAAAACTAAGTAGATTTTCCGATCAAACATATTATAAAATTTATACGGAAAACTTCTCCATAGTTTCAATAATTTTTAATTATAATAAAAGAAGATCTTACAACTTCAGTTTAGTAAACAATTTAAACCTATTTCTGAAGCAAATTTCATAAAATTTGAAACAAATTTCTTAAAATTTGCAAATGCTAAACATACGTTTAGCATTTCGAGTAATATTTAAGCAGTCGACAGAGTAGCTATGAATTAATGGAAAACTAAAAATTATGCATTAATTTTAATACATAATAAAATCGACAAATTTATTGAAAACATACTATAATTTATAACGATGTTTTAATAACACAAATATTGATATTTTAGAAGTAAAGTATTTTCTAAAAAATTTAAATGAAACAAAAATGTAACAGCTAACATCAAAACGTTTTCAAAGTCTGGAAAAATGGTTTTCCAGTAAAAAATTTAAAGAAAATTTTAGCCCAAAACATTAAATTTTATTACCCTGCAGTTTCTTAATATACGGACCTTTGCTTTCCAGAAAGTTTAATTTTATTACCTCCATACTTTTAGGCTAATTCAAGAAGAAATTTAAAAAATATTCCTGTAACCTGCTTTTAAACGGAGATAATGCTTCATTTGCTGTTAATAGTGTGATGATTCTGCCCTTTTTAAAAGCTATATTTTAGTTATTTTTAATTTAAAAATTTATTTTCCTTTATCTACACTGATTTTTTACTGTCATCTATCGAATTTTCCTTTTAGTACCCTTCTCGATAATAAGTTGAATTTTCAGAATTATCATCATTTAACTTCACTCACTACAGATTTCTGTTAGTATGTACGAGAAAATACTGATTTTAATTTTTTCAAAATAAAAGCGTGTTCATTACAATTACAAAACTTGTAATGCAGGCAAACATAAGATACAGTAAATAAAAACAATACTTGCCTGTTCCATTCCAAGTGAATGAGTGGGAAAGAGTGCCTCTCACCTTTCTTTATCAATTCCTACAATTAGTTCATACTCTTCCTATATGTATTTTGCTCAAATTTTCAATCGTTAATAAAATACATATTATTCATCCACTCAAGTTCAAATACATTTTTTAAACTTGTGGTGGATAACACTTGATGGTAATGCAGTTTTTTCAAATATTAATTCCTTAATTTAATTTAATTAATTTTTAATACTTTAAGTAGAGTTTTAACAGTTTGTATAAAAATTGAAATCAGCAGGCAGCATCTCAATCCGTAAAATGCGAGGATTTCAAAATTTTTCAATTGAAAATTCTAGATAAAATCAACAATTTTTATTTACATATTATTTATATTAATTGTGACTATTTAATAAAAAGTAGCTAAAATAAAAAAAATCTTTTTTGAACTAAAATGAAATTGAATTTTATATTCCTTATTTTTTAATGAAGTATGATTAAGAATCTAGAGAACATAAGTGATAAATTTTCTAGAAATCGTGGGATGGAAACGGTTACAATAAGTATATTTTCTAAAAGAAATTTATCTAAAACACTGACATGACTTTATTAATTAAGAGATGGTATTATCTATAAATTTTCTTCCTTTTATCGACATTTCACACATCTCAAATTAAATGCGCATAAAAATGCGTATTTAATCAAAGCAATCAAAGCATTTGTTTATAATAAATATGTCAAATCGATGTGAAATATATATATTAATGAAAAATATTCCAAAAAATAATTTTTCATTGATATATTATCAGAGGAATGGGCGTATGTTTAATGGAAAAATCTTTAATGAAAGTTTTTCCGTGTGAAAATATTGTTTAGTTAAAGAATTTATAATTAGAACAAGCTTTATTATGTTTTTATAGCTGTCGATTCAAGTTCTGAATTGAATTTACCATTAGGAATTTCAACCTAACATAACTAGGACGTTTTTGAGGTAATGCTGGTATTTTTTTAATCAATTTATGAGCATTTTACTAGCTAAAAGTTTTTGTGCACAGATACGTTTAGAATACACTTTTTTTATTTTGAAAGTTATGTTCTTCTACATTTTTTAGTCGCTTTCGTTTTATCTTAACAGAAACTTACACTTTAATAAAGTTTTGAAGCTGAGAGTAGCCCTAATTAGATACCTTGCGTATGTAAAATAGAAAACTTAGTTTTAAGCTGATTTTTCATTCTTAATTTTTGATAATATGGATAAATATTTTATAAATCACTTCTGGTTTGTTTGAACAACTATTTAAAATCTTAAAAAGAACAAACTTTGCTTCTGAGTGTCAAATACAGTTTTATATATATAGGGAATATATAGGAATATACAGGGAAATATATGAGGAATATATAGGGAAATATATGAGTAACGTAGAAGATTGATGAATTTCATGATCCTTTTGTATAAGTTTGAGATATATAATTCTGGAACATCATTATCTCAAAATATGTTACTTAGTGATTCATCCTTAAACAGCCTGAAAGCATTGTAAAATTGTGGATGATTATAGTATTAACAGGAAAATAATAGTTAAAAACGAAAATAATATTCTCATATAATATGCAATTGATGATATTTTTAAAATTGCATAATATCTTATGTTACAAGAATAACATTGAGACAATTACATTTCAAATTTAACAGCCCGTTAGTCATTCACTTGTAATAAATTCAAATGCTAAACTACATAATTAGAATTTTGAAACTAAAATACATAAAGATTATATAACTAACAAGAAAGATGAGATCATGTTCTCAGAAAGTAGTTTTAACAATGTTTGTATTTTGAAATAAAATGAGTCTTTCTAAGTTGCATAATAGGTTTCTCAACTAGCACAGCTGCAGAACTCTAGTTGTTTCCAAATACATTTCAACTACATATGTAATTGGGAGTTAATTATTATGTAGATGGATTGACGCTCTTTCCCTAACTGTAATAAATCTGAGCAACAAGAGGACTAGTAGCATGTAAATACGTGAAGTGGAGGTTCGCTGTAATTGAACTAGTTGCACTATAGTATATTATGCGAATGCAATTAATATTCCCGTAGATGAGTTCAGGATCTCTAGTTAACGCTCTCTATTACTAGAAAGCAATGTATAGGGCAGACGGATTCTAACTTTATCGATTTTTGAATTATTTAAAATTTTTGATGTAATGTTTTCACGATCCGTAAGAGATACTATTAATATGAATAAATTGGTAGCATTACCTAATATTTTTGTGTTTAAACACGGGAATCATTTTTCATACGGATATTTATTCATAACTGAAAATCGTCATGTATGTGCAACATAAGGCTTACTGAAATAAGTATAATATTAAAAGACTTTTAAAAATATTAAAAAATACAATGAAGAGCTAAAAGAAATAGTAGATATAAACAAAAACATTGTAAAATATAATTTAAAGATAGAGGGAAGAAAAAAATAGAACTGAAAAAATATCTCGCAAAATTCACCAGAAATTTAAATGATTAAAGAATAACATTTTTCGAGAAGTATGCATGGATTTAAAGCATAAAATATTTAAAAGATATATATAATAAATGCGTCTATAGCAATTAAAGTTAGATCTTTCAATATTATACGAAAGTTTTATCTTAAGTAGTGTTCTAAATTTTAATGAGTATTAGGTTTCTATAATTAAAAATTGTCCTTTACATCTTTATTTTACAATTTCCGTTTAAAAATTTAATTTTCATCTTGTCGCTACTCTTGTGATATTCTATATACACTAACTTCTAGATAATACTTTAGAAAAGATAATTATTTTATGTAGTTTATAATGCAGAAAACCTATTTCGAACTTCTACATTGAGATGAGAATGAATATGCATTGTCTTCAAACCATAATATAAATCTGTCATCTTAATATTTTTAATACCGTGTGGGAAAAAAAACTGTTATTTGAAATATATTTGAATCACAACGGAATTTGTTTAGAAAGTATCCGACCATAATTTTTTTTGCGTCAGTAAAAATGGAACTAAGAGTCCATGATTTATTGCAAATATAAGGTTATTCTTAGGCGCATTTGAATTTTTCCGTATCTGCAGCAACTATCGGTCATTGACAAATAACTGATGATTTAGAGAATGTAAATATAAATCATCTGAATTTTTTTGAAAGAAAAGAAATGACAAGAAACGTTTGAACAACTCTGGTGCGTTCAAATTAGAATAAAGCTTGGACATTTCCAAGCAGAAATAATCCTCAAGTTTCAATAGGCTTTTAGGGATGAAGCAATAGGTACACCATTAATTTAACGGAGTAATACAACCACTTCAAAGATAGCCGCAATGAAGGATAGTCAATGGATCGTGAAGCACGTTCAGACAGGCCCTCAACATTCAAACTTTATACTGTCATTGGCCAGCTGAGGACTCTTTTAATAGAATCGTTGAATAAGGATCACAGAAGTTGCAGACAAAGCGAATATCAGAATTGAATCGGCAGTCAGGGAATATGGGTTTCATAAGTATAGCAGAGAATTTCCGACAAAATTGCTGACGATCGCTCAATGGCTGACATGGATTTTCTTGACCAAATACAATATCTTCTTTTTCTCCTGAAGATTCCCAATTGATTATTGTCTTTTATGAATTATAAGAATAAGATTTCAGTTCTTAGTAACTTTATATAAGAAATCAGCCGTACATCATCCCAAAATAAAGCTTTAACGCTGCTTCTGAGATTAGCAGAACCATTGAGCAAATGTAGTAGTCAGTAGCAAAATGAGGGAAATAGTTGTTAAAATTATATCTAATTATGAGATTTTTTGTATAAATATTGAATACTTTTTAACAATAATTATGTCATTTTAAATATAATAGAGATGCTGATTTTGGACGGTCACCTAATTTTGACATGTGCTATAATTTCAGTTTCGTCAAATATTTAAAAAGTAAAATAGGATTTTACAAAAATTTAAATGTGGTTTAAGGAATCCTTTTTAGTGAATGCTCAGCATGGTTGCAGTTAGAAAGATTTAAATATCATAAATATTTCGATCAAAATATTAATAAATCTTATACTGTTTTAAAATAGAAAAATATGTTGTTACAACATTAGACAGGAAATATGTTTGAAATATCCTAGTATAATTTTCTTTAAATAGTATGAAGATAAATGTTTGGGAATTTCCCTTTGTTTTTGCGCAAAATTGGCTCGGATTAGACCATAAACAGCTGTTTTATTTGGACTCTTAAATCAATGGGACTATTATCTTGAGCCATAAAAATAACCCATAAAACAATTATAACCCTTATTGGCCCTCATAAAATGACAGAGACACAAGACAAAATTGGCATTAAAGACATTAAATGTTTATTCAGAATGAATGAAACAAATGCAATTTCTTTTGGCAGAAAGAAAAAAGTTTCTAGTGGGTAAAATATCATACTTAAGTTCATATATCAGTTGAAAGTTTAAATTTATGAATCAAAAAATACTTTTGATTTAATTTTACCAAAATGGGAAATTCAGAGTCTCGATTAGGTAGATAAAATATTTTTAAATTTTTTTTCTGATTTAAAGCGAATTTCTTTTAAAAAAAGTTAGTAACCTTATATCGAAATCATAATTAAAGAAATCATAGCTAATTTTTTACTAAAATTCTTTTTGGTCATTGTAAATTCAAGCCTATTCTTGTGTTTTGGATAATTCTGCTGCCATCCACTATATATTTCAAATGAAGAGAAATTTATTAAAGATTGAGCAATCTCATCCCCTCTCATCAAAATAGATTTTAATGTGAATTTCTATTACTTCCTTAAAAAGTGTTCGTTTTTCGGATTTCCTATATTACATTAGCCACATCAATTAATTTAAACACTACGAAGCTTGGAAATTTTGGTTTCCTATACAAACTTCAAAACACTGAAATTTTTCAGAGTAAAAACGGTGAATAGAATTTTTACCGATGTTATACTGAACTGCGCAATACATTCTTGATGAAATTCTCTAAATTATATCCAGCAATGTAATCCATCCAAATGATCACTTTTACACATCCTTTTTCGTGCAAAACCTTAATCATTCATGCTTCCAATTCAATTCCCGTTCATGTTTCTCAGGCATGTTCCCTTGGAAATCGTCATTTCCCCTCTGTATTAATTTAGATTCCTATGGTGCTGTCGATTTTCGCTTGTCGCCCTAATTATATTATCTATTTTTAACACATATCCGATGTCCAAATTTATATCTTTGCCCTGTGCATTATGCTTTCCACTTCTAGAATATCTAGGATTCCCCAATGACTGATGTCGGCTTCGCTTGGTTAATTCTGTTTATGTAATGCTCTGCTCCCAGAATAGAGCTTCCAGAAATGCTGCTGTCCAGTAAGCGCATCGTTGTAGTGTCAAAGGACATTAAATAGAATCATTATCGATTTATTTGAGTGATCGGAAACTACCCTTCTGCGACCATTTAAACTTCAATCATGTGATTGACCGTACTGGTTAAGGCATGCAAAGCTACGCATACGTCAGTGAAAGAGCTTCGGTAACGATAGCAACACATACTAAATTTTGGTTCAAGCCAGGAGCTTATAGGAAGTGAGATAACAGATGTTCTAACTAAGGCAGTACTGGTCTAAAACACGAGAATCTTCACATTCTGTGCATCTGCTCGCTCTCCGAATTATAGAGAGTCTTTAGATGGCTGGCATACCAACACTTCAACATGTTATCCTCAAATTCGTAAACCTGAGGACGACGCTTATGATTTTTCCGAATATTTTTGGCATTTATATCGATTTTTTAGAACAGGAATTTGGGTTTTATCCTAATCGAAGGAAATGGACAGAAAAAGGTAAATGCTGACTTTGTTAAGTATTATTGTTCCAGTTTCCACAGTTTGATCAAGCTCAAAGTAGACGCCGAATTTAAATTTAAATGTAAGAGGCTATCAGAATAACTTAGTTGTACGCATTTAATTATATATAAAAGAATTATAGAAATTTATTAAAATTCAAGTCCAATTCTAATATTATTTTCATAACTTTGTGATTTTGATTTAAAAAAAGAGTGTTCTGATGCCTATAAAAAAGTAGAGAAGATATATACTGTATGAAGACAAAAAATTGAAATTGACTAATATGTAAGAGACAGTTAAAGACACAAGTAAAGACAAGACAAAATCATGTAATAGGAAGGAGTCTCTTTTTAAATATATGTAATTGAATGATGATAATAGCTTCACAAATCTAATCAGATAATTAATACGTGTGTCTACACGAAATCCATCAGTCGAAATGATATAATTATTTAATATGATTTTTGAAATATTTTTGTCTGAAATCTTTATATTTTGTAGGAACTCATCCTCAAATCTGATTGGTTAAGTTTTGTATTCAATAAAAAAATCATATTATAAGTCATACGAGACTCTCCGACCCGCCATGAAGGCACACGGATTTAAACCATAAAATGGATTAACTGGACCGCCGCAAACAGGAACGCGGGTGAGAATTGTGGTTCAGTCATAAAGGCCATCACCGGCCACGGTATAACCCTTCTCGTAGGAAGTAAGTTCCGTCATGGATGGGAGGAGCCTACCCCCACCTATTAATATACCCTCCAAGGTGGGAAGGTCCAACCCCCATGCCGGAAGCTACTCATCCTCATTACGAGGTCCCCTTCCCGAGGCGGATAAGAACGGGTTATAACATTATATTTTCCTTTTGAAAAGGATTAAGTCCAAATGGTCTTTTAACAACTATAGAAAAAGCTTTTTTATTTTGTCAATTATGCTATTAGAGCATTTTTGAATTCTGTAATGGCAAGTTGATTTCACAAAACTCATATCCAGCGTATTGGTCCGTAGTTCCTAAAAAATTTAAAATAAATGAACTTTTAAGCCAATGACTGTGTAATGAGTTACTTTTGTGAATCCTTTCAAGAAATATAAGCGGAAATTCAAGTGTTCTTTATTATTTGTAACCACTCATAGTTATTACATTTGTTTCTCTGGTAATTTTTTTCGATAACTTTTGTTGGTTACATTATACTTATCAAACATAATCGGAATCAACTTGATCTGAAACGGTGAAAGACAAAATGACGAGGGAATTTCTGTCTGTAATGAAGAGTTATTTTTAAGTTCACTTCAATTTTCTGCAAAAACTTGAAGGAAACTGGGGAAAACAAAAAGAGGAAACTCATGTTGGGACTAATTCAGATTCAGGCTCTTCTGCTCTGATTCCGGACAGATGGAACTAAGATTGAGGAAGTCATAAATACAAAATATTTGGCTTAGGTCAATGTCGAAATCTTATCTTCAATCTCAAAAAGAAGTTTGTTGAAATTTTTGTTTGAAAATTTGGTTGTTAATCCAAAGCTTGTATTAAAAATATACTAAGCCTTGATAATTGCATTCATTCATTCACTCAATTACGCTCTATATTGATAGTATTTAATAACTTGAAATTTTAATTGAAAATCTTAGCTTCATTGATCAATAATGCTTGAAAATAAAACGAAAAAACGAAAAGAATTTTTGATTTTTTGAAAAAATATTTACCATTTCTTACTGCCCCTTCCTTAAGAAACAACTGATAATATTTTTTTTAAATCAAATAATATTTAAATGTCCCCAGATAGGAATAACGGTCAATTCAACGAAAAAAATTGGATAAATTTTATTAAATAATGAAAGTAAATTGTTCCATTTCGATCACTTCAGATTTACCCCAAATTGTGATAAATTTCGTGAGTTTAAAATGGATGCGAAATTACAATAATCATTTCAATCATTAGAATAATATTTAGTAAGAATGTAAATACATATTTTTTTGAAAATGCATTGTGTTCCATTTATCATTAAAATTTAAATATTAATATTTCTTGAATATTTTTAACCTTAAATCACGTTTTAATGTTTCTCTAGTTTGGTAATTAAAAAAAAGAATATCAGAACTGCTTCGCAAATCATTAATTTTAACAAAATTATAAAAAATATTTCCTTTGAAATAATTTAATTTCCTAAAATTTCATGAATACAAAAGTTTAACTTTTACTAACCTTAAAGTTAATCTTCAACCCCCCCCCCCCCAAAAGAATGAAAAAAATATTATTGTCCAATTTTCTCTTCAATTATTAGAAGTTTTAGTTTGACCGATTAAGCAGTAAATGATTTTCTAAGATAAGTTCTAAATTTTAAATTCAAATAATATTATTTGATTTTACTCTGCATCTCTTCTGATTAAAATTAATTCATTTTAACATATTTGAACCAAAATATTTTACATAAAATATTATAGTATACAGAATCCTTTTAAATTCTGAAACATTTTTTTAAATTTATTTTCGGATATCAATTGAACCAGATGGTTTTAAAAAGTCCATCTCTCGGTAAGCTATTAATAATAAATTACAGAGTAATATTATTTATTACATAAATATTGTAAATTTAGTTCACAGATGCTGAAGAAAGGGTTCAAAGACTGTTTGTAGGTAACTAACAAAATAGTAAATTTTCTCTTAATAGAAAAGTGAAAATAAAACAAGTTAATAGTTATTTCTGATTTAATTGTTAATAGTATATTCATAAAGCTCTTTTTAGAACTTTACTGATCTTATTTTTAGAGTTTTGCTCTTGTAATTCAACAATAAAAAAATATTTCGTTTTATGGATGAAGCTTTGTTTGCTTCTTTATTTTGAATTTGGATCGTGAATTTGCATTTCCTTTTAGGATCGTCAAATCACTATTTTAAAATCAACAAAAACATTATTAAAAATGTGTTAAAATAAAAGAGAAATTTTCAAAAAACATAGAGGTGAAGTGGTTTATAAGCTCAATATTTCCCATCTAAAAATGCCAATATATTTCCTTATTTCGTAATCGCCCGAAATTGTGAAAAAAATAAGGCAAAATTCTCTTCATAGCAGGAAGCCATCGCTGCCATCAAATGTCTGTTTCATTTACTCACAAAAGCTTTACTTCACTTGAGTTTGAGAGATTGGCTTACACTTGCTTTTAAACAACCCCAAATCACTATTTTAAAAGCGATAAAGACATGGTCAAAACATATATATTTTGAAATAAAAAGGAAATTAAAAAAACACGTGACAAAATATTTCAGACTTATCGTTGTTTAGCAGTGGAGAAATTATATTACCTTATTCCTCGTGTTAAGTCTTTAAAACGTTAATTATATTTAAATAAAAAAATAGCACTGAAATAAAAATGGAATTACCGGAAAGGGTAAATTTTACATTTTAAAAGGGGTCATAAACATTTTTTCTGTATAAATTTTCTGTGAAGTTACTGCGGGTAATAAGACAAAATTTTGGTTAGTTACTAATTAATTTTTGTACTTTGGAATGGTTATATTATTTTTCTTGTTTTTAATAATAAATAGACAGAATTTAGTTGATGTCGGCCCATTTGCTTAGGAGACACAATTTTGGTTACTTACTAATTAGAAGAATACCTAATCAATATTTGTAATTTGGAAAAGTGATTATATTCTTTTTCTTGTTTAATAATGAATGTGTAAAATTTGGTTGTATCAGCCCAGTTGCTTAGGAGACAAAATTTTCGTTAGTTACTACGGGTTAAAAAGAATATGTTCATCAAATTTTAGACCAAATTTATCTATAAATGGATTATTTGTCTTTATGGCCATTCGTGAAGAGGTGAACATAACTGAAGGAAATTAGATATGTGATCTTTCTATCAAAATTCGACACATGTAAAAGAGACCTGGATGCAAATGATGAAAAGGGAGAAAAAAAAAATACATATTCGATTACTCTTCGAACCGCATAAACGCGCCATTTTGCAATGCATGCGAGAAAATCAAGGAACATTTTAGTTGGTGATTTTTTTTCTATACTTTGAACTTCTTTGAAACTTGAATTATTGAGACCAAGCATATAAATTGTTTATATGCTTTACTGCTTTCTTGAACAATAATGGCACGATTTTGAATCACGTCGAGATTTAATACAATCGGAAACTGCATTTGCAATGCCAGTAAATGACAACGAAATTTTTGTTGCATTATTATGTGATTGATTTTGTGTGTGCGTTTCAGAAATGGATTGATAGTCGATTCACCTTTTCTTTAGTCAACGGTTCTTTTGTGAACGACCATTATATTTTTGCTTATATTATGCATTATAAATGTCGTCTAAAATACTTCGATATTTCAGTTGTGATAAAATCTCTAAGGGTTTGAAGAAAATACTGCTATAATTTTCTGCAGAAAGTATATTGAGTAGAACAGAAATATTTTAAATGCTGTGCTTCAGTAATATTCAGTGCTGAAATTTTTTTTAGAAATCATAATGGCAATTTCTCCATTTATAAATTTTTATCCTTTGTTTCTAAGATCTACCATTACTAAATACCCCTTCTTTCTGAATAACTATTAATAACTAATATTTTTTATTTCAAATTTATTATGTAGACGAAGATAATTTAATTTTTTTTCTTTGAATGGAAACTCAGAAATTTTGAGAATTTTAAAGTATAATCTCTTTTCATCGAGCTATTAATAAAACTAAATATATATTGAGGGATGAACAAAAAGGTATAGATTCAACATATTCCCGGAATGAATTCAATTTTAATTGGAGAGCTTTGGCAAAAGCTGACAATTCTTTTACTTGAAAGAAAATTTCCTTAATTTCGAAATTAATCTTTTTCATTCATATTAAATCAAGAAAAAATAACTACCAATTAATTAATAAAAGTATCGCAACATATGAATGTGAAAGGAAAAATGCAATAATAAAGGTTTTTTTTATATTAAAATATTTAGGAATTCTGTGTTTTAAAATTTTGGATATTGCAACAGTCTGTAACTCTTATAAAGACCAGTTCCGTTTATTTTACAGATTTTGGAACTCAAGAGCGAAGCTAAAAATCATTTGATTTCAAATAGGTTTCAAAATCACTTAGTAAACCTCTTCTGCCTTTCATAAAATAGTTTTCAGCACCAAAAGTGATTACTTGTCAAACCATTTCTTATATTGTGATTAGTAGGGGAATTTTCGGAACAGGACTTCTACTTTGAGCTCCCAAAATTGTAATTCATAGTTGTTACAGAAAGAAATGGAAGGGAAAGAAAAGCATAGACTAGAGAAAATGTCTAAATAAATAGATAGTTTTTAACTTTCATTTTTCACCATGAATTTATTTAGAGGCGGTTAATAGAGAGGTTAAATAATAAAGAAATTTGTATGTTTATTTATCTGATAAAACGTTTGAAATTTTTCAAAGTATATATATATATACTCTTAGCTTAAGAATTTTCTTTTAATTGGAGATTATATCGTAACTAAAAATCATTTGGTTATGTATTTTCAAACCATTTTGGGAAGCCCCGTAGAAATGAATGGAAGTAATAGTGTTTTAAAGTAGTACGGAGCATGTAGCCATTCCATACTTATCGCAAAAGTCCAGATCATTCTTGATTAGTTTGGAATGGATGTAAAGAGGAAAGTTCGAAGTGGCCTTTACTACCTAAAAATAATACATGTATAATTTTTTCATGTCTTATTTTGAATTTATACACATGTTTGAATGTATTTACATGTATAATCTGAATTGCGTCTTGTTTGTGAAGATAAAATTTTGTAATAAATTTTTTACTCTTACCACTCTGAAGTGCTTGAATTATTATATGTGTCTTGTCCACGATGTCAAGGTGCTATTTTAACATTTTTGGAACTTAATTACCATTTAATCAATAGATTTAATTGTTGATATTATACGAGTAGCTACATTAAGTAGTGAACTCGAGAAAAAAAGTTCAAAATGTCATAATATTTAAATTAATTAGGAATAAAATATTTTACTGCATTTAGTTTCGGATATCTATGAGTATAAAATATAGAAACAAAAAAGGGAACCATTTTTATAATTAATGGTGCATGTATTTAAAACCTTGTTCTATTAAATTTCCATTCCCATATTTAACACTCAATTACCATACAATGTTTTTTTTTATTTATCGATAGATGATTGGTTATTCTAATAAATATACGAATTATATTTATTGGTTTAAAAATATACGAAAAATAAATTAATTAATCAATACTTGTAAATTTTAAATAAAATGCAAGTCTTTTCATATTTGCGGTTTATGCAATTACGTTGATTTAAAACAGTTGGAAAAGAAGGTTCACTTATAAAGTTTTTCGTGGTGAAACATGCAACGATTCTTCAAGTGTATTCTTAGAATGAATTAAAAAGTACTTGTTTTGTCTCGTTTTGAGTCTAGAAGTATTTTCAGATTGCTTTGTTTCTAAAAGCCACTTACCAAATTAGACTCCTTAGTTGAAGCTTCCCCTGTGTTTATAAATAGAGCAAACCAACACTAATGCTTTATTATCATTGTTTCTTGCTTTTCGCTTAGAAACAAAATAAGCTTCAAAATCATATTTATTCAAAATATTACTTAAAGGTAGGAAGCCTCAGCTTATTCTGTTGGGGTTACTTAAGATATTTTGCATTCTTATGGTTTAGTTCGGCAAACTAATTTTCGGACAGCAGTTAATTTAATTTCTCGAAAATTCTCGAAATTTTTTTTGTTTGAAAAACTGTTTTTTAAAAGTATTTGTTTCTATTCTTCATTTTTCAATTCGTAAATAAATACTGTTTTATTTTATCTTCGTAATGCAAATGAATTAAAACTGGCTAAATTTGCTATTTTGAAATACTTCTACAGGATTTCGTTGTGCACTAAAAATAGGACCAAAATCTTTCTAAACCAGGCGAATTATGTTTACATTCGATTATACTATTTAAATTCGACTCCGTAATAATTAATGTTATACATTTCATCATTATGATAGCGTTACACAATTCATGTTGTAATATAAGGATATTAATATACAAAGCCATTGAAATTGTGAGATAACTAGAAAACATATTAAGTACCAACCAAAGGAAATCAAAGGAAAAACCATTAAAATAGACTTTAGGGATTTAGGAATAACGTAATGTATATATTCTCGACAATTTCATCAGTTGTAAAAATCATATCTTATATTTAAGTATATTTTATGGTTGGCTTAAAATTTCTGAATTCATTAAATGCCAAAAGTTACTTTTTACTTGAACTTTTTGAATGAATGATTGTTACATATTTATTACACAGATGTTGTGTGCACCATATAAAACTCTATAAATCCCCTTCTCGTAAACATAAAACAAAAGCTTTAGTTGCTTTAAAAGAACGAATAAATCGTGCAAACTTTAAAAGCTGAAGAATACCCATTGTATGAAATTAAGTCCTATTTTCCTGGTCATTTTCAAAAGAGAATTCTCTTTTCATGGAAACATTTCCACGTAATAAATTCCTGTCTCTATTCTTTTACGGCATCGATCGCAAAAGATTTATGTTTCAAATTTTGAAAGATAAAAAAATCGGGAACTATCTTTTACGAGTTTAAGGTGATTTGCCAATATGTTTCACAAGTTAATAAAAATAAACATCTGGATATAATAAGCCGACTAAAGCAATTTTTATTAAATGCAATGAATTTTACTGAAAGTTTAGAAAACTGTTTAGATAACTTTATTATTTATCGGATTGATTCCCTTTATAAGTTAGTAAGCTCAGAATTGTTTTAAAATATAATTCTTTCTGTAGTACTTTCTTACTTCCCAAAATGGAAAAACTATTTTCATAAGTTACAAATTTGTTCCAAATACAAACAATTTAAAATTATTATATCTATTTCAATTATCCATGAACCTTTTTTGTAAGGAAAAATTATCATTCCTTTTGATTTAAATTAATTAGGGTTTTGCTGAGTATTTTTAGTTTTGTGTAAAATGAAATTTAGAATAGAATTTTGGAATTTTTTTTCCATATTTGATATTTGATTTTTTTCCATATTTGATTTTTTCCCATATTTTTTCCATACCCATATTTGATTTTTTAAATCTAATAACCTTTTATTACATTTTAAAAAGACAGAATTTTTTCTATCGTTTATTATTAGTATATAGTAAATCTTATGCTCAAGGTTAATCTAAAGATCAAATAAATAGATTTGAATTTTTGAAACTATTGGTCTTTCTACAATAAGTATTTCAATTGATCTTTGTAAAGAGCATATTTTTTCTCAATTATTTTATGTCCATTCCTTAAAATGATAAATTTAAACATATAAAGTAATCAAAAGAAGAGGTGGAACACTTTTTCTATATTATTAATTCAAATAATCGAAGATAAATTTTAGTTTGTATTTCAAGAGAGAGCGTTTAGTTACAAATGAACCAGTTTCCACTGCTTAAATGTCAAAAATTACTTTCTAAAAGATTCAAATGAGAGATATGAGTATTGCTTAGAGTTCATTAATTCATAACTTAATACTTTCATGCGTAACACACTTGTTTTTGAAAATCATCTTAAAACTTACCGAGATTTTATATTTGGAAATAATTTTGAGATCTAAGATGTAAACTTCCAAGGTGAAATTCCGCTGAGCATCTTACCAAATAATAATAGAGTCTTTTGAAAAATGAATTTTAGAAATTAATATTCATTATTTCAAATACGATTCGTTTACATCGAATCAATCTTTATTAAACTATGCAATGAAAAAGTAGATATTGATTTATGACCTTTAAAACGGTCGCTTTTATTTCTTAACAGTTTGAGTGCGGCGAAGCGCTATCACGTTTCACTTGTCATATAACAAGAATTCTTCCGCACTCAAAAGTTAAAATACCATATTTACTTGAAAAGTAAGTAATAAAAGTGAAATGACATGTATATTGATCACTATAGTTGGTCATAAGCTATCATTATCCTTGAATTCACAGATCTAATAGGAAAAAAATTGACATATATTTTCGGAAAAATTTTAAAAGCTTGTTATCTCTTCATTTTATTATTTTGTTATATTTCACAAAATATGGTAATTTTTTCAAATCTGATCGCTGATTAATCTTTCAAATCCTTTGACCATTTTTTTAAATATGCCATTTAATATTTTTTGGAGATTATCAGAACAAGTAAGATATACTTTAATATATTCTTTCAATTATCGTATTTCTAAATGTTTTCTAGAAATTTTTAACTTAGTTTTCCTAAATGGAGCTAGCCCAATGGATATTTGTAATATCTAAGTAATGCTTTTCTTTTTAAAGCAAACTCAGTTTGTTAAACAAATTCTTTATTATTTAATCAGTGCCTTGTATTTGAAGTGTACTCTTGGCTTTTAATTTAGGTGACGCATCCTACTTGAGACATTTACTGTCATTTCAATCTGTAAAAGAATCAAAATGCACTTGAGATCTTGGGAAGGATCCAAATGTTTAAATGAATCCAAGAGTCCAAGCGTGGACATAAGTTGACCCGGGCGATTCTTGGCTTTCCAATTCATTAAATTACAGATTAAAATATATAAAAAAATCTGTGTTTCTATACCCGCTCATTACAAGCAAATACATTATTTTAATTCCTTAGAGATTTCAAAGGTATTTTTGTAACAATGAATTTGTTCTTTTAATCAGTCAAACAAAAAGATAATGAAGTATTTATTTTTAGAATAAATGCTTTATAAATATTAAAGATATTTTAACAATTTATATACCGTTATAGTAGCTATATAAGTTAGGCATTGAGAAATTTTAATCTACTGTATTTTTTACCTTAAACATCAAAAATGAAAGATGCTCTGTGAGCTGCAGAGCCTTTCTGAGAGATTGGCGAGAAATTAGTCACCAAGTAAGGAGATTGGGGAAATAGAGATAAGCCTCAGATTCCGGAAAAGGAGAGAAACACCGCGACGTGAAAAAAAAATTAAATGTTAATTATGTATGTGTTTGTATATTAGGCTGTATATTAGCTGTTTGTATATTAGCTGCATATTAGCCCATTCGCTAAAACTGTAAAATAAAATTACATTTACAAAAATTGCCACTCTTTGTCTCTCGATCGCAGATCACTAACATAAAAATAATTCGATTTGTGAATGAGGCCTCCTGATAAAAAATTAGCAATTCGATTGACTAATCAAACTAATCCTCCCCAAAAAAGAAAAAAAAAAAGATTTTACTAGCTGTCATTATGTTGTGTATTCAATGAAGCTGAATATTCAAGAATGTTACAGACAGAGGGTTAACAAAAATTTCACTCCTTTTAAAATAATTCACTTTTTACTTTGAATTTTTTTTCTGGAATGCATTTAGATTGAAATTTTACTTCATATTATTATTCCTTATAAATTTTTGACTATTTTATCTTTTTCATCTTACATATTTATGTTTATAGTTTAATAATAGTCCTTTCATGCTTCACTTTATGAAGTTATTTCCGCATTCATTAACATCAAAAGTGGTATATTCTGAGTATTTGTTTTTATGAGAATTGGCAAACAATCGAAAAATGCTTTCGGAAATAGAACTAAAAAAGTGGTAAATACTTTGGATGTAAAATGCAGCAATCATGAGAAAAGACAAATATTTTCCAATTATAAAATTATATTTAATAATCTAAAAACATTCCATATAACACCTTACCATCGAGTGCATGTTTTGTTGATTTGAAACATTTGAAAAAGAGATCTTCAAGGCACTTAAAATAACACTCGAATATAGTTGGTGTACTTAATTATTTTGAACTCAAATGGGATTCAAATAATCTTAGGTTTTTCCGAGAAGCTTCTCAGTTTTTGTAAATGCTTACCCAAACTTGAATACTTATTTATAATCACAACCATCATTTTTCAATTCCTATAATTCTTTCACACTCTCCCTTTATATTTATTTATGTATCTTGTTCAACTTTTTAATCGTTAATAAAATACTTTTTATTCATCCACTCAAGTTCAAATACATTTTTTAGACTTGTAGTGGATGACATTAAACGCTAATACAGTTTTTTCAAAAATTAATTCATTAATTAAATTTAATTAATTTTTAATACTTTAAATAGAGTTTTAGAAATTTGTAATGAAGATTGAAATCAACAGACAGTAGCTCAATCGGTAAAATATAAGGATTTTAGTACTTTTCACATGACGATAAAGAATGCCAGTTCAATTCTTGTGAAAGTCAATAATTGTTTTGATAAATTATTAATATTAATTGTAAAATTGTAATTATTTGATAAAGAATGTAACTCAAATAAAATTGCCAATTTTGACCTAAGTAGGAATTGACTTTTATATATATATATATATATATATATATATATATATATATATATATATAATATTACTGGGTTTTATTGGGTTGTGCGACTGAATTAACTGAATAAAATAATTCAGAATAGGATTTGATTTTTTCTTCTTTTTTTCAATTTTTTTAAGGTTAAGTATTTCAGCATTCATTGTTTGTATAGGCTTTGTAGATTCATTGAATATAAAATCGATAAATACTACTAATAATCATGCCCTTTTTTAAAGGCAACATAAGTTGAAGAACCCAGACAACACTGATTTAACCTTTTAATACCTCATGCCATCATCATCAAAAAAAAAAAAAAACGCTACTGAAATTTACTAAAATTCTAAGATTTGACCTTGCTTAACATCGTGGTAGAAGATCGATTTTTGCTAATAGTCATTTCCTAGTTTCAGAAAATTAGAAACCTCACTAAAAAATGTAATTACCGATTTAAGAACAGCTATTGATAAAATTAAGTGATCGAACCAGCCTTGGCTACTAGTTTTCCCCCCATGTTATAGGATTTTAAGGCTTTTAAACTATTACTACGGCAAGTTTTTTAAATTTTATCCTGCTTTTTAATGAGGCTGAAAAGAAGAATTTAATTAAATTAGTTTATTGCAAATTTCTCTTTCAAATTAAAAAGTGTATATACTAAGAAGTAAAAGCGGGAGTGAAAATCCTATTTTGGAGCTAATGTCCAAAGAAAAAATATATATTTTTTAACTTTAACTTCAGCATTGGAAAAAACACGCGATTGAATGTTTTGATGGATGAATTTGAATTCTATCATAACCTTAAAAACACTGCTATGGATTATTAAGCAAATAAAAATTTTAAAATCGGTAATTTTTAAAGTGATTTTTAAAAAAATTAATCGTTTTTTCGAGATAACTTTTGAAAGACAAAGACATTTATTTCCATTGTAGTTTAGTCATAGTGATTACTTATGGCTAAGACTATTTTCGCATTCGACTGTACCATTTGTCTGACTCCTATTTCTATAATCTAAATGTCAGAGATATCTTCCTCCCTCTGAGTGAACTGAAGTGTCGGAGACAAGCCGAGAACCCCTCTTGGCGTTTCAAATATTGTTTTACAGTTCCATTAATTAGCTAAGCGAAACTTGGAATTAAGTATAACTATAAGGTTTCAATGAAACAGTTAGTATTGTTCGCATGACGATTTGTTTACATTTGATTGATTGATACCATTCAACAGACAGTAACAAGAAGGATTTCTTTACCAAGCGTGTTTATATTATCAACATATTGATTAACTAAACTAGAATAGCCCTCGATTAGATACAAAAAGTTTTAAAAGGGGGCTGAGGTGGCCTGGTGGTAAGGTCTCGGCTCATGAGCTGTAAAGGTTTCTGTTTCGAGACTCAATTCCACCAAAGAATTGTCGTGTAAGGGGTCAGTTATACGTTAAATCCTTCCGTGCCAAACGTCCTCCCGATGGTGTGGTGTGATGTGGAGAGGAGAAGCCAGATCGGGCATCATTCTCGTCGTCTGGACACGGTTCGAAATTATGAAATCCATCAAAAAATTGCCTTAGTGTTGCTCTACAACGGAACGTTAATATAACTAAAACTAAAATCTAAAAACCAGAGGCTTTAAGATGGTTCGTTTGATTCCCGTTAGGAGTTTAATTTAAGAATAAGTCATCAGAAAAAAAATAACTTAGTTCAGTTTTCTTGGTATTTCAAATCAATTATTGTCGTTAAATACAATTTGATTTGATTTTTCCGTGTTTATTTGACAATAAACTGTACCTACCGCAATGATCTAGTGACAATGTTTGGATTCGAAGTAAAAAATTCCAGATTCAAACCAGATTCCACTAAAAATGCACTGTGACAAAAAATAAATTTGGCTTTTTCCTAATAAGACTTCTTCAGGTTGGTATTACGTATAAGTTTAGAGAGAGTACGAGTGCCAGTTCAGATAATTTCCTCGTCATCTTACCTTTTTCCAATCGTGCAAAGACAGCCACATAACTTCTCACGTGTTACTTCAAAAAAGGAATCTTTGTATAAACTAAACTTCATTAAATAGTAAAGTCTAAGTGGAGTACAACAATAAGTGTAGATTTGCAAACTACGGTTAATAATAAGATTTCTCAAATTAGATATTTTTTTTCCAAAATACTCCTTTTTATTAGGAAAGATTGAGAAATGATAATAAGCATTTAACATTTGAAAGCCTTTACTGACTAAACCGATAAAAAAACGAGGTTTTTTTTAACAGAATGTT
This sequence comes from Argiope argentata, assembly GCA_026289955.1. Taxonomy (NCBI): domain Eukaryota; kingdom Metazoa; phylum Arthropoda; class Arachnida; order Araneae; family Araneidae; genus Argiope; species Argiope argentata. The sequence goes on from JAOUZG010033074.1 coordinate 7,959,462, forward strand.
ACTACAAAATTCTATATTTTTAGACTTCAATTTAACAGTAGCTGAAACATGAAACATATCCTATATTTGAGAAATTCTTCATTACCAAAAAACGAAACTTATGTTACACTCAAAAAGCAATTATAATCGACATAAAAAGTTATAAAACTATTCAAATATATTATATCACTATTTAATTTTCTTTAAATAATACTCCGTTGTAACTTTATTTCACATTCTCCTTTACAATTTGTTCCAATTTTTTGTTCCTAAAAAATTCTACACGTTTCCCGGAGATAAGAATTTTATTTTTTGGAGAACAGAAAATGTAATACACGGCTATTGTAAAAGTAAATGCAATTTAAAATGTCATTAAGATAAGTCATGCTACTTCCATGTGAAAAGATACTTAAGACTTTTGTATAGATACGAACCACTATGCCGGATGAAATGTGCACGCAAAGGACTCGAACACGCTGCTTCACTTTCTTAATGTTATGGCTGTTCTCAATGATGCCTTTTTTTGAGTGGCAACGGTATAAAAATAGAATTAAACTTGTAAAATGGGTTTACCTGCTTTTAGAATTTTGATGTTGCTTAATTGTTCGAAACAGATTACATCTCTAATTTATATCTTTTTTAAAAAATTAACTTCATCCTTCAAATTCCTCTTCTTACTTTTTGGAATCGCTTCTTTACGGTTGAAGGGAGGCCTTGGTGATATGGTGTTACGGTCTCGACTTCGGAACCGGAGGGTTTCAAGTTCGAGACCTGATTCTACTGAAAAACTGTTTTGTAGTAGGATAAATCTGTCGGGACCAAACATTCTCTCTCTGGTGTGGTGTGGAACTTTGGAAAGGGAGAGACCAACTCAGGTATCGTTCTCGCCATCTGACCGTGGTTCAAAAGTAAGAGGTCCGTCCCAAGATAGTCTTAAAGTTCCTCTATAAATACGGGACGTTAATATAACTTAACTAAACTCGTAGAGGGTGAAATTTTCTTAATTTTGTATATAAACTAAGATTAAAGAATACTCAAACTATTGAAATATCTAAAGGATTTGAACTTTTCCCCTCTGAAATTGAAGATTTATTCCTCAGGTCTTAATAATTTTCCAAACCTGAGTTGAGAAATTTTGAAAGTAATTCACTCACTTTCCCATGCATAGTTTTATTCTTTGCCACCACTATAGCTAGAATAATATTTTGCTTTGCTGGGATATCTATAGGAAAAAAAATCTTATTATGAGCCAATTATAGGAAAACAAAAATATCACTTTTGGAACGATGGATCTTGCCCATACTTTTAACAGCTAACGACTTCAAACATGCATCCAAGGAAAATTGGATGTTGGCGATCAAGATAAACAACTAGTGAAAGAAATTTCTATACATGTATTTCATGTCAATAACCCAATCAGTGTGCTTTAGCTCCAATAATGTCTGGGGCCTGACTTTTTAGGAGAAAGAAAGTCGGGAACACTATTTCTTTTCACTAATGGCGAAATAGGTATCGGAGACAACAATAACTCATGCATCATGCACGAAGCCATACGTGCAAATAGGAATGAAGCCCCTAACAGACAAGGTAAAAGATTTGATAGGAAGGGCATTCAAAGGACATATTTGACTGCTCGGGAATATGCGAAATAATAAAGTCTTCTCAGAGAGGGAGGTAGTAAAAAAGCACTTTTCATATTGAAGGAGGTTTTTATTTGTGAACTTTATTCCAGCTGCCAATCTCTCTTCAATTTGGTAGCAAATATTTTATTCAAGTCACTAATAAGTAGGGGTTAACACTGGGAAATATATTATTACTTATTGGCAAATTTTTATATGATCAATAAAAAAAATAGTAACTTTTAATAAAAAGAATTTTTAAAAAGACACATTTGTGTATATACTAAAAAGAAGTTTTATATTTTTATTATTTTATAATATTTAAAATTTAATATAAAATGAGTTATTATTACAAACTTTTGCAATTTGTAAATCTTAGACTTTTTTCACTATCAAATGGCGTCACTTGAAACGAATTGATCGATTAATTAACAAATTAGCTCTGAAATTTTAATAAGTATGCAAGTAGAAACTCGACTTATTGCACACCTACTTGGTTGCATTGAAAAACATACTTTAACACATTCAATCTGCTCGCAATTTAGGATATACATCGCTTACATATTGCTGTTTTTTACATAAGCTTAAATTATTTACAGGTACCCATTTTGATTGTATCAAGCGATAGAGGATCATAAGCAACATTTGTCATTGCATTCTCGTCTGTTTTCAAATAAAAAATAGTACTTCTCATGATAAGAAATTGAATGATCAAAACTTGATTAAATATTTTGCAAATAATTCAACAGTAAAAAAAAAGTATTTTACAAGATCCATAATGGACATTTTAATCTTGAGGGCGATGCATGCCCATGGACAGAAAAAAAGTTTTACTTGATAAAAACCCATGTCAAACTTAGGAAAACTTAGTAGAATAATTTAAGAGTTTGGTACCAAGAAATATCACTTCATTAGCATGCAATGGAAGAGATACATAAGGAAGGAAAATAGGTTCCTCATAAACTGACAGAAAAGAACAAAAGTCGATGATTCGACACCTGCATGAATTTGCTTTCTTGGTACAGAAGAAAATTTTTCACAAAATCATTACGGGTAATAGAAAGTAGACTTTATATGAAAATCCTAAATCAGAAAAGTATTGGTTAATCCATACTAGCCATCAATATTAGTCACAAACACGAATATTCATGCCAAGAAAGCGTTACTGTATTTCTGGTAGGATTGGATATTTACTTATTACGAATTTTGGAATTGGGTCAAACTGTTACAGCTTGAAGATGTAATGGACAATAGATCAAATTAATTGATATTTTGACAAAAAAAGTTTTAAAGACCCAAGAAGGCGAACATTGATACTATTTCATGATAATACACATACAGCAAAACGAGCCTAGAAACTCATCTTTCTCCTTAGGCCTGGATATTGTTGAGCATACTGCACATAACGCATACTAGACTCTTTCTGATTTAGCAGTTATGTAGATTAATCTCAAATTTGAAAGACCAGAGGTTCACGAATTGAGCGAAAAGAGCTCGATAAATATTTTGCTTCAAAATTCCCAAGATTCTATGGCGAAGAGAATTTTCATCAACGCGATAAACGACAAAAGGTCATTAGATAGTAAATACGAATATTTCGATTAATAATCTTTGTGACAAATATCTTTTCGATAAGGTTGAAGTTCATTAAAAGAAGTAATATAAAAAATTTTAAAGTCAATTCCTACTTAGGTCAACAAAAAAATTTAAAATTTATTTTTTTTATTAAATAATTACAATTAATATAAATAATTTATCAAAAATTACCGATTTTCCCAAGAATTGAGCTCGCATTCTTCACCTTCACGTGAAAAATAGTGAAATCCCCGCATTTTATAGATTGGACTACTGCCTGTTGACTCTAATTTTTATTACAAACTGCTAAAAATCTATTTAAAGAATTACATTAATTAATTAATTGATATTTGAAAAAGCTGTATTAACACCTAGTGCCATTTACTACAAGTTTCAAAAAATGCATTTGAACTTAAGTGGATGAATAAAAATTTTATAATTAACGATTGAAAATTTGAACTATATATATATA
>JAOUZG010033074.1:7963506-8035700 GCA_026289955.1 Argiope argentata
AGAGAGAGAGAGAGAGAGAGAGAGGAAGAGTGTGAACTAATAACAAGAATTAAAAAAAAGTTTTATTTCTACTGGAACACCTAAATAAAACTAGTATATTGCCACCGGGAATGCATCAATGTAAAAAATTTCAAAACTCAAGACATAAGAAAGGGAGTAAAAAAATTAATTATAATATTTCATTATTAAAAACACGAAGCAATTGAAAGTCTCTTACACACTCAGGTTCCGGTAAAGTATAAATAAAAGCCTATTTATTGTTTATTAGAGTTTTATTCATGGTATCCCATTATCACCTGATACACTAAACTATCCAGAAACTGAATTCAACAGATTTCAAAAAAGTTAAAATTTCACTGATGATCCATTTTTAACATTCTGTTTTTCGCTTACATGGGAGAAATGTTCAAGTATGAAATGCATATTTAGATAATAAATCTTGAAATAAAGTGGTATGGTTGATACATGCATTGAAAGGGTATCATAATTTTTAAATAAATATTTTAAATTCATCTATACATTTTTCATCATTTTTCACAGTGTATATGTTCTTTTATATTAAACATAATTATAATTATTTTGTGAAGAGAATAAGTATTTAGTCGATATAGAATTAAATAATTGGATTTTTCCCGATTTCTGTAATGTAAAATATTCCATCTCTACCTCTAGTTATAATTAATTTGAATAAGAATGCACATATTACATATTTATAACACATTTTGAGAAATAATTTTAAAAGATAATTTAGTTATTCGTTGAAATTATTTTGCCACACTCTGAAAAAAATTTTAAGTATCCTTTTGCCAAAGGATTATGGCAACATTTATATAACAAAATCACACATTAACGCAATTGTAATCATACCAACAGAATGAATTATTTCAATTTATAAAAATTATTCATTGTAAAAACGCGATTTAGATGTTTGAAAGAAAACTCCAGTGTTTGAAATTAATAGAATTTGACTCAAAAAATTACATAATATTGAACTCTAATACAAAAGATTCGTTTCATAATATAGTCAAAAGACTACATTCCCAAATCGAATGGATTGGATGGTTTTAAAAAGAGAATTAATTAAATGAATTTTAATTCGAAAATAAGTTTGATGAATAGTTACGGAATCAATCGTATAATATATATCTTGAAAGAGATGAAAATGTATGAACTGATTTTAATGATATAGTGATTGAAATCTTCAAAAGAATATCCGTAAAACATGTTTGAATCATATTATCTTATTGCGAATATCCTTGTGTTTTACAACTATATAAAGCTGAAAATGAAAAAAATACCAATGGATATTAGAAACAAATATATTAAATAAAGTGACTGTAATGTGTAATACTATCTGATTATTTTTCAAATCAAAATATTTGCAGATCCCTAATTTTTTGTCTTGTATTTAATACTAATCATTTTTTACTCTTCAATAACGAAGTAAATAATAGATGTTACAGCCTTTGATAAATAAAAAATATTGTAAATAGTAACAACGCTATCCTTATTGAGTGTTATTTTTTTTACTTTATTTCTAATTAAAGTTTTATTTATTTCATAAATGAAACAATAAAATCAATAAATACAAAACAATCTTTATTCTAAAGTTTTCAGAGCGCAATAGTTTTTTTAAAAAACGATTATAGCTGTGAGAGAAATTGTCTTATATTTTCTTTTAATGAATTTACTTGATATCTAGTTATTAAGCCATTAAAGGAATCGAAATTTGTAAATGATTCTTAAAAAGTTTGAGGAAAATGGATTTTTTTATTTTTTAAAATTTTTTTAAGGTTGCATAAGCATTTTTACGAAACTAAATTATTTCGCGGAAAGAACTTGATTAAAACGTTTTAGGAAAGTTACATGCAAATAATCGTTGTCTAATCCAGGAAACTAGAATCCTAGTCCGTCTAATTTGGGATCTGTTTAATTTCCTAATCTGTGTAATTAGGAAATTTTTGACGTTCTGTGAGGGAAAATATGCTTTCTGATGTTAATTTTCACAATATATTTAATGAAAAATATTCTGTTTTATATCAATTTATTTATTCTAATAAAAGCTCCGTATTCAGATAAAAAGATGTCAGTGAAAATTTTCTCTATAAGGTAATAATTATTCTATTATAATTTCATCAACAATAAATGTCGTATATTATAATATATTATCAAGAAATATTTTTTTTTATTTGTGTGCACTCGAAATATTCTGGGAGCTTTTAAGGGGTATTAAATTATTATTATTACTCGGAAATCTCTTATTGTTTCAAAAATGCTGAACAGCTTTGATCTCGACGTGTAAAGAAAACTCTCTATTTATGCATAAAACTATCTAAGAGTGCAAATTCTGAGGAAAAAGTATATATAATTTTACTATATGAAATCCCTCCTTTTATTTTCATTGTATGCATTTCCTTTTTCATTAGTTTACTCTTTCATTTAATAACAGCTTTAGTTTCGCTTAAATACGGAAAAAAATAAAGATGCCATTTGAAAAAAAAATGTTAATGGCAAACAATTTCGTAAGTTTGTTGACTACGAATAATTCCATAGAGCACTCCATTTACACTTTAGTTTTATGGAAGCCGTATCTGAGGAAGCATAATCCAATAAATATTTGTTACAGCCTATCAGCTCAACCGCAGGTGAATTCCCTTTTATGCCAGGCATATTCTAGCGAGCCCCGGGTTTTCAAGCAGGACCTCCAACTGGGGTGAATTGTTGGAAGGCAGACAAGTGAAGATATTTGGGCTGCCGTAATATAGAGGAGACATCCATGCCTTGCTGCGGTAAAAAGGATTGTTCTGATGAAAATGACGACCGCTTGGAGTGATGAAAGCTTGGATCTAATAGAGCTGCCATTTTTATGTCCAGCTGGCTTAATGTAGAGCTTTTCAAACGAGATTTCCATTCAAAGCTGTTTCCACCCTTATACACATTTTTTATTGAATGAAATGCTCTTCGTAATATTGTCTAATTTGGAAAAATATCTTTTATATGCGATTATTCCGACTCAGTTGTTATATATATTGGGAACTCTTCTAGTGCTTTCAAGTAGGTTGAAACGTTTTAACTTAGGCTATATATATATATATATATATATATATATATATATATATAACAGAGTATTAATCCACCGCTCTCAAATATTTAATGTTTAGAAATTATGACTTCTAAAATTGCCTTTTCTCACTTTCAGTTACAACTCATGTATTGTTTAACAAAAGTTTAAAAATCCTATCACAGTGACTACTTTTAAAACTTTTCTTACTCTTGCTATGTAAGCATAAAATGATGCTACTTGCAGATAGACTTTTATCTGGTAAATATGAGATAGGTGAGTGAGATATTTCATCAAAAAATAATGAAGATAGGTTTTTTTGTTAGTGTAATTTCGCGATTTCCCAGAAAGTTCTTTTTTAATTTGTTGTAGTGGAAATTTATCATTGACATGAACTAAATTTTTTAAATTCAGTAGCCTAAAATAATGCCAATATTTAAAAATTATTTTTAAGGATATTTTCGCCAAAAACTGATCTTGAAAAATAAAATAAAGGGTTTTCTAAATATATTTAATTACTATTTTCTTACTTTTCTTTAGTTTACTAAGCTTACTTATTTTCAATTAAAATATTTAATGTTTCCATTTAATTGATAAAAAATGACTAAATGAATCTTGCCTCCTCACTTTTAATTAGATCCAAATTCAAGTTTTAGTTGAAAACTTGCCGGAAAATGAAAGTAATTTAGTTTAAAATTTAAAGTAATTTTAATTGTGTTAATTGTCCTCTACTTAATTTGGACAACATAAATTGTTTCTTTTACCTAAGTGCGATTTATATTATTTTATTTATTAAGTTGGAAATAATAAATATAATGATCACATTCTTCTTAATCCAAAATTACCTTTATGAGAGGAAAAAATCTTTTAAAATAAATCATTTCTGCTATATCTAACTATGTGCCAAACTAAAAACTTCTACTTTAAAAGAAAACAGACAACGAGAAGTTTAAAGCTATTCTGTCTCAAAAGCATGTAACCACAATTAACCCTTATTTCTATGATGTATGACTGGATATCGTACTTGGGGAACCAGTTTTCAGCCCAGGACCCCACCCCACCCCTCATGACCATCATCTTTCCACTTTCGCATTTACCGTTATCTTGGACAATTCCCGATTTCTGATCTCAACAACATATCTTTGCATTGCATTCCCACGACAGGAAACATGGCACCCTTCTAGCTAGATTTGTCATCTTATAGGTAATAAGAACAATATATATCTATTTATGAACAATATATATCTATAATGTATATCTATTTATGAATGAGATGCGAGAAGCAATATTGTGATAAGGTGCGTTTCTCCACCATATTTATTTACGATTGAAAATCTTATTTTTCCATTTCAAATAACTTTTTATTTAATGAATTGTAATTAAATAATGACTAACCATCTTATTTGTATATCGGCAAATGACAAATTAAACTTTTTTAATTCATTTTAATAAAAGTTACAACGGCCGCTGCAATAATTCTCGTTTCACTTTTAATTTTTATTTATTTATTTATGGGACCCTTAACGCAAATTTCAAATTTTACACAGAAAATAGAAACTTGTAGCAAAATATTCTTGTTTCCCTCTTTCAGATAGAATAGAAAAATTAAAAAATACATGGTATGAAGTAATCCATCATTTTGGATCTAAGCTGTCTTTGAACTGTATAGTTTGTCACGGATTTCCCGTGAATCTTTCGATCTTACAAACTGCGTCTATGTAAACAAATCAATATTCTTGAATTTTACATTATTATTGACTAAACTTTATGTGTAAAGAACTGTTGCATTTTGCTATACACATTGCAATCAAACATTACGTAAGCATTTGACCGAATATAAATTTAAGAAGGTTTAAATGGTAATTGAATAACAGGCAATTTGAAGTATAAAATACATAGTGCAGTTTTTGGAAGTAGGAAAAAAATACAGTTTCATTATTTAATATTATTTTCATGAAATCATCTATTAGATTCGATGATTTCTGCATTTCTATGTTCTGATAGATTGGGTTATTCTACATAGCTTACTTACTAAGCCATGAATTAGCTAAAAACCTCTATTATAAAATTAGTCAACTCCACAGTTGATTGATATAAAGAATTTCCAACATTTTTAGCGTGAACAAATAATATGTATAAAAAATTAAGACAATTCCTATTTAGGTCAACGTGCGTTTTCTACGCCCGTTGGGGTAGCGTAATACGGATTAGAATTTTTTTTATTTCCTTTATTATATTTTATTTTAATTCAGATGTACTTCAAAATTAATCCAAAAAATTGAATGATTAACAATGTTTAGTTTTAAATGCATCAAAAACTAAGAAAATAAACAGAATCGTTTGAAATAATTGGTCGAAAACATGTTAAGCCTAGCCTTATTAGCATGGAAAAAAACTGAAGTCTTACTTATTTAGCGGTGGCAAACGAAGAATTTTGGTAGGAAAGTTAAGTTAGTTTTTCTTTAATAAAAAATTAACCAAGCTATGAATCAGTATTTGAAAAAACTGTATTAACATCTAGTGTCATCCACTACAAGCTTAGAAAATGTATTTGAACTTAAGTGAATGATTAAAAATCATTTTATTAACTATTGAAAATTTGTACAAATATAGAGAGAATGTGAACTAATAGTAGGAATTAAAAAAAGGAGTTTTCTTTCTTATTTGTATTATATAAAATTATAAAAAATGTAACTTAAAAATTTCCTAAACTAACTTCTTTCATCTTAATTGAAATCTATTTTTATGCATTACATATCTTCATAATTTATAGCAAAAATTATCCATATTATGTAATCAGCTGCAAAAAAAAGAAGAAATTTATGGGGATTTTTTTAAACTGTTCAAAATAGGAACCAGTAAAACGGTTTATCGATAAATAATGAGCCACTTATTGTTCCCTCTAATTTTTTTTATCTCGGAAACTCTGTAAATCATGCCCAAAAATATAATACACTCTTTTTATACTAAGCTGAGCTACAATAGTTAAGGAGAGAGCACTAAAATTATGATAATAGCCTCTGGCATAAAAAAATAATAATAAAGTTATACTAGATCTAGATTATTTTCGACGGCTAAACAATAGGGGAGAATTTATTCAAGCAGCGTATGATTCTTTAACAATTATTATACCCGAAAATGTGGGAAAAAACCTTTTCTAAAGTGAGATTATTCTGTACAAAAATTAGTTCACTGTTTGGACAACAAAGTGCTGTTCAGATAAATTTCCCACTTCTTATTGCTAAAAATAAATTAACGAATAATTTATACATTGAATTATATATTTTATAATAGTTCTTATTTCAAAAAATTACGCAAGCATAAATACTAATAACCATTTCTTTATAATTTCAAACATTATTTGTTATATTATTTTTTATTTGTTTAATTTATGTTCAATATACAATTTATTTTTGTATACTTTTCTACATGCATACAAATTTCAAACAGTATATAAAAGTCAAATAAAAAGTCTCATTATTACGAATTTTTATTTTATTTTCAAAGTGTTAAAACTTTCCGGTAATTTGCCGATATATGCTGTTTTTTTTAATTTTCAAGTTACTGGTAAAAGAAAAAAATCGGTAATTTAACAAAAATAGTTTTAATCATGTTGAATCTCGTGTTCTGTTATTTATCGTACATTGAAATTAATCTCTGCCACAGAAAATGAACATTTAAGATAGAAAACATTTTCAATTTTAGGAGGATATTAATTTTCAACATTGAAATTTTTTACATATTTATTAGTTTTAATCTGTTTGAAATTAGGAAATCCCTCTTACCTACACATTGGTACCTCAGATTGCATTTCAATGTTACATACCATCCTTATTGCAATCTTTTGAAATACGATTGCATCTTTCAAAAGGGTATATTAAATAAAGGTGAAAACTTACAAAGAATTATGCCTTTTTGAAATCTAAATTGCTGAATTTTCCTTTCACATTTTGCTCACAAATACTATAAAGCGTAACGAAGATTTGTACGTGAATTTTTATGTGCCTTTAAAATGAATTGAAAAGTTATTTTTTATAAATAAAATACATTTGATGCATAAAAAAATAACTTTATCTTTAATGTTTCTTTTTCATTAAATGAAAATACTACGGGCATTTATTTTCATTTATTTCTTTCTTATTTGCTAATCACAGTCATTAATTGCATTTTAAATCATAATTTAAAAGATTATTCGGTATTTTTGAAAAAAAAATTAGGGCGCAGGAGTTTATAAGAATTATTTGTTAATAGTGTGTATTTTTCCGAAAAATTAAAAGAATTTTAAATTGTGTGGTGCAAAGTTTTTTAAAAAAATTTAATTATAAAATAAGGTTCAGATTATAAAAAAATTTCCTTTATTATTAAAATTCTGTAATAAAAGTATTAAACAAATATTTTCTTTCAAACAAGGCCAAATATCACACTTTAATTATAAATATGTTAACCAATAGTTCTACATTTTTCCAATTTTCATTATTTCAAAGTTGCTCTTGAATAAATTTTAATTTTTGCATTCGTTTTTTTTGTACTTGAATTTCAAATACTAGCATCGTAGAAGATGAAAATAACATAAATAGAAAACATCTAAATCAACGCATTACGACAATCTCTTGTTTACAACATCAATATTTTTTTAATTAATTTTTAAAGATTTTTCTTGGGATATTGAATACAAATTGTGTAAATGAGACTTTTTTTTATTTCGTATACATAAAAAACTGTATTTAGTGTTGGCTGTAAAAAACTTCAGTGCGTCTTCAAAGGAAAACTGGAGAAGGACTTTTAAGGGCTTCAAAATTATATAATTTTCGATCGAAGGAATAGAAAGATTGTCTCATCAGTATGCAATTAAAAATCAAATAAAATTCCCTGCAGGTTATAATGAATGTGAAAGTGTTTCAGGTGACTGGATGACAACTTTCCCAAAATATTAAATGTAAACTTTTTTCTTAATTAAATGTAAAATCTGAAAAATTGGTGGAAAGTGAAACTTTCATCCATTTTGCCAGATCCTAGGGCAGATTCTAATTTCTAGAGTCAAAATACCTGTAAAGTTGATAAAACTGTTCTAACAAGAGTTAGGATTTTAAAAAATGCAAGGGAAGGGACCTTGATAAACATATTCTATTTTGTTAGAACTAATTTAAACTCAGTTTATATTTTTTCCATTCCTACTATTATCTGACACTCTCCCTATATATATATATCTTTTTCAAATTTTTAATTGTTACTAAAATACTTCTTCATCTACTCAAGTTCAAGTAAACTTTTTAACACTTGTAGTGGATGAGATTTGACAGTTTTTTACAGTTTTTTCAAATATTAATTAAATAATTTCTTATTAATAAAAAACTAACTTTCTCGCCAAAAATCTTCATTTCCCCACCACCATCTGAATGGAGGTCAAGGGTTTTCGAATAATACTGAATGAATGTACAGCGTTTGTAGAGCTTTATACTGTATAAAATATAATAGAGACACCACAGAAAGATCTATCTTATGTTTTCTAGACAGTCTCATACTGATTTCCCAATATTGGGTATGGTGCGAAAAATAAGGAATGATATGTTTCTCCTTCTTACCTTCGTTATATAATATACAACTGTTAGATCTACATTTCAGTTTGTCGAAATACTCTTTACTACTTTTTCTGTTTCATCTATGAAGAACAACCTTTAAAAGACTAGATTGATGTACAATCATGCTTCTCTGAAAAACGACTTATCCAACTGCATAAGTTGAAGAAACTTATAGCAAATTTCCTCACAAATGATTCCTGGTTATTTCATAAGAATATTTTTCGGTAATGGTAAAACTTGCCATTGGCAATGACTAATGGCTTACAATAAATAAATTCGCCTGACGGATGAAACATTGTAAAGGATGCATAAAATCTTGATGCAATTACAGGGGAATGTCCTTTCATATCAGAAGGAGTTTTTTCAATATCACAAGCAGATTTTCTTTTTAAATAAATCCATCTAACTTCTTTTATATTGAGACTGGAAAAAGCTCATATCAGGAAATAAGGCCTTTTTTTGTGGTATAAAAAAGGCCTGTAAGTAGAAAGCGATAATGGATATCATTTGAGCAGATTTAAAGGTGAAAAATGCATCAAACCAAAATCCCAAAATGGTAAACTATGAAGATAAAACTTCCACGCACTAAAAGAAAAATAATATCAATCAGGACATATTAACGATAAAAAGAAGATTCATAAACTGATGTCTTCAGGCGAAGAGAGCGAAGATTGGTATTAACTAAAGTTTGCCGAACTATTCCCAAAATTCAGAGGGCCAATAAAATGCTTCGATGTTGCAATTCATAACAGATTTTGTACAGTAATTCAGATAACAGTACAAAAACTGTAATGCAGATAACAGTATAAAAACCGTAATTCAGATAATGATTATGACGATTACTTATAAAAATGGTTTATGAAATTAAATGCATTTGAGTAATAAAGATATAGATTGTAGGACCTAGTTATTCCACTGAGATGACGAAATAATACATTAAAAGCATATAGGTATTGCATTTGTTTGCAATGCTTGGTGTATTTTCTGTAACAAATTAATAACATTGTGTATCAGTATATTCCGTTGTGAGGGAACTTGGTACGATGTACGCAATTGTACAAACTCTTATTATTTCTGAATTTTCATTCTCTAATCATTATAAAAATACGTTGTTAATCTGAAATAATTATAGTAAATTTTAAAGGGCGTTTTAGCTTGTGTTTATATCAAATAAATTTTTAAAAATTTTTGTATCAACTAACCCGGTCTAGTCTTCATTAAGTACATGAAAATAACAGAATTCGTGGAGTCAAGAAATCATAATGTTTTATCAATAATTAATATTCTTTATTCAAAAACAGATTTTTATGTAGTGTTTTTTTTATTTAAGCTCAAAACAAATGTTTGCAGTCTTTGAAGCTCAACCTAAAGAATAAAATTATACGATAGTTATCATTTTCATTTCTATTCCAACTCATTTCTTTACTTTTATTGGGGTACAAAGGAATAAAATTTTTTTTTTTTCAAAATTTTCTTCTTTGTCTATCATAACATTTTAGAAACACCATTTAATATGCAGCATACATAATTGAAGAAACTAAATGTCAGAAACACCAGACAGAAAATATAGAGATCAATACAAAAAAATGGCGTCCGGAATTCGAATTAATAATAAATCATTGAAGGATTTATAAATTGGTAAAAGTGGAAGGAAATTAAGAAGGAAAATTTTTTCATGTTTGAAATTGAGGACAAGTTATTAATAAATGAAAATAATGGTTGAAATGTCATCGCCATTTCGAAACAAAACCAAATTCCAATAAATAGTACTTTTAATGCAGTTTTATTAGTTTAATACGAAAAAGTAGAGAATTTAATTATTTTACCTTTTAATCATTATTAGTAATATTATGATACATGAAAATTAATTGTTCTCAAATTCACTACCAGGTATTTTTACCAGTAATTAAATTAATTTAATTGATTAAAGGCTAAGTAAGCTACGAAAGTATTAAAGTCATAAGTTGTCAACAAGAACAAATGCATGTACACATTTTCAAAATTCAAACATATTAAAAAGTTATTGAAAAACCAATTACAATGCTCTCACTCGGATACATGAAACTAATTAAATTTTATAAAAAAAGGGAGGTCGTGAAATTATTGTAAAAGCATAGAGCAATTTTATGTTTTCACGAGTTAAAATCATAAAATCCACTTTTCAGAAAAGATGTTCATCATAAATTCAAAAGGCTTCATTTCACCCATTCTTTTAAAGAACTGTTTTAAAAAGCAGATAAGTTAAAATTCGATTCCGATTTCCAGTGAATTTTCCGACAGTTTTATCGTCCACTGCATTTAAATGCCTCTTCCAGCTTTAACAATTGACATGACCTTGTGGACCTGTCACATGGTTCGCAACATTAAGTGCTTTATTTGGCAGGTTACATCTCAACATAGTTGGTACATTACTTAAGCTACATTAATCTTCTATTTCAAGTTTTGGCATCTCCTTTTGACGATGCTATAGTGACTTCGTTGAAATATTTTCCCGACGTGTTACTTGGAAAAGGGTTTAGAAATTCTAGAAAAATTGTAGTCGTGACCCATGAATAAGCTGTAATATTTTTGACTGTAAGCTTTTAATATCATGTATTGTCACGAAATCAAAATCGTTCTCTTACTTTCATGAAATAATACTGAAACTGTGATCATGGCTATGATTCTTCAAAAAAGAAAAAGAAAGTCCATCTTGTTTTCTACAGCGAAGAAAGTAACTGAAACAGTTGACTTTAATTTTAAAATATATGCTTAACTCATACATGAACTCACAAAAACACTAATTAAAATAAGTTAGAATAGAAAATTATAGCGAAGGCCTTCTTAAATTATCAAGTCAACAGTTCGGTTTTAAAATAATATTAAGATACTTCTTTTGGACGCTTTTAAGAAGCATTTTATGTAATAGTCAATTGAAATAAATTTTATCTTCTTGTTCCTTAGGGATTTTTTTCGAATTTTGTGGTATGAAGAGTAAGTCTTTGTCAATTTTGAAAATATATTTTAAATTCTTCACTAGATAACTTGAATCTTTTACAGGCGTTGTTAGAATCAGGAACTGAAATATAAAACATAACTTAAGCATGAAAAAGAAATATCGAAAATAAAAATCAGATTTTTGTCCAGACCTGTGCCATATGATAATATCACTGTGAATAGAGTACTATGTTTAATTTAGATGAAGTATTGTTTACTTAGACCTTTCTCTATCATTAAGAAAAATATTTAAGTTATTCAGAGAGTTATAAGATTTTTTTAAAAAGGATGTAATATTTTTTAAAAAGCCCAAATTTTTAAAAAGCATGTAAACGTAAATATATAACATAATTTCTTTAAAAAAATGTTTAAGAAAATTGTTTATCTGTTATATTTTTCAGGAAATCAAAGGGAAGATACCTAAAGTGCACGTTGATTGTAAAGCACGAACACATAATGTTGTAGAGGAGACAAAGTCAAGAAAAGGAGGTGCTTTTTTTAACACCTCTCTGCTAAAACAGACCGCATTGAAATAATATTATCTTTATTTTTATTTCATATATCATAATATATCAGGATAGGGAATGTTTTTTTTTAATTTATACAAATAATAACTTTATACAATATAAAAGTCAGCTCCTGAAATATTTTAGTGCAAAAGTATATCATTTTTTACTAACATTTTAAATTAAACGACAAACAAATTTAATTTCACCCCATATTTACGAATATTATTGTTAAACCTCTACCTTCGGGCAGTTTTAAATTTTTATTAAATATGCAACAATTAATTTGGTACAAATGACTTTGGAACGAATTTATTTATTATTTAAGTGGAACTCTATATTAGTATAACTCATTCAAATATGAATTACGTTAATAGCAATGAATCCCGGGAAACCATACAGAATGATGGATACAAGATTTCATAAGTAATACCGAATTTTTATTTTTCACAATGCAAGAATTTGTTTAAAAATAATTAATAATTCTTTCTTTATAAAAATGAGGCCACTATTGAATGGTAAGATATTACAAAAAATGAGCTCTCAGCCTTCTGATTTCATTGTATGAATAGAAAAACAGCATGATCCTTTCGAAAGCGTTGAAACATATCATCATTTCTAGCTGTAGCAAAGCATAATACAGCTATTTCTCCCCTTCATTTTTATGATTAAGAGACACGCGTTATTTTTATCCAAATTTTTCTAAACCTTCATTAAAACTGTGACGGATCAATTTTTTCTTGTAGCAAGAATATAGAAGAGAGCAGCAAGCGACCGTCTTTGCTTTTGATTAATTTTCTCTTCCATTTTGGTTCATAAAAGGAAATTCTGAAAAATAATCTCCCTTTCGTTGTTTCGTTCCGAAACAAATCTGCATTTAAATCACATTTTTGATATCAGTCGCTGTTACATTTAAAAATATTTCCTAGATGAGAAATATTAATCCCAGGGTTTATTAAGATCCTTCGCTTTTATTGGGTTCTACTACTAAACAATACTTTTGTGTTTCTGCTTGCTGTTATTCTTTATTCTCCCCCGCTGAAATAATCTTTAATTTTTTCATTTTTATGAACAACAAATCATCAGAGATTTGAGCTATCCAACTTCAGATAATAAAATATGATTTAAATTTATATTATGAAGGACGTTATTTCTGAATATATTAATGAATATCACTAACCATGAAAACGCATGAATAATCGACAATGATTCTAATTTCTATTCGTATAAAGATTTCGGTATTATTTGGTGATTTTTCACCGAGTCATTGCTTTCCCAGAATGATTCTTCAATTCATTATAAAGAGAAAAAAGACCGAAAGCTTTCAAGTTTTTCAAAAATCTAAATTTCAGTATTTAGTTAAAATTTTTGAAAGTATAATTGTCTTAATACTGACAACGAAATGTTTACAGGTAATAAGCAAACATTCCAAATTATATCAAAAATATTTTGCCACACTGCAAAATTGGTTCGGCGACATTTTGATTCTAATGTATTTACAAAGCATTATTGTGGACAGCATATGTTTGTGAATATAATAAAAGTTTACAGCCTTTTTTCTTATAAAGAAACGTATTTCACTGAATACCATTCACAGCTTTTCTCGCAATAAAACTATTTTTAAGTAATTTTTTTGTGAAAAATTAATTGATACAAAATCGTCTTTAAAACTCACCTCATTCTTGAACGTTTGTTAACAAAAGTCGAAATACTTTGACCGAATAACTTTCACAGTATTCTCAAATTAATCAAGTTCTTATAGGCTACGTACTTTAAGCGCCAAATGAGAAAAAGAAGAATTATATTTAGAATTAGCACACTTGTCGGAGTACTGACGTGTGCATAGTTGAACGTATCTCTTTAAAAAATTTATTTAGAAAAATGCTTTTGCATAAAATAATATCCTATCATCAGCTACTTTATTTTTAAGTTAAAATTAAAAAATAATAATAGTAAAATAATTTCTTAACTTCATTACAAATTAAGAAATATTTCAAACTGTTTTCAAAAGCTATTGAAAACTAATTTCCATAAGTTACTGCAAATTATGAAAATATTTTGTTTTATTCAAACGGTGGTTTTTTAAAAATATTTATTAATATAACATTTAATACTGTCGAATGTCAAACATTCTTGATATTTAAAAGTGTAGGTATATAATGAATGCATTTTTAATTAAAAAATTGATTTCTGAATGAGTTTAAAATTACCATAGAAATTAAGAAAATAGAAATAGCATTAAATTTACCATATCATGCATTCATATCTATAATGGATGCATGATATCTATAATATTATGAGTGAAAAATGTATCCTTATAAGAGAAATTACTATAACTTTTATTACAACCTTAAAATATCTATAATATTATATCTGGTAATTAAAATATCTATAAAATTTCTATACTTTAAGAGCATTATATGTCTATAATATAATTCAGTAGCAATAGCAAGGCTAGAAGCTATTTTCTGCAATTTTTTTATTTAATTTGTACGATTAAACCACCTTTAAATATTTCTTTATACTTCGCAATATTTCTCAGTAAAATCTGAAAAAAAATCTATTGAGTAGTTTAGAATTTTGCAACGAGAAAACTATTGACAAAATTTACTTTCATTTATATAAACAAGTTATTTAATATACAAGGGTCTATAACACGTTTAAATAAATTTGGTATGCTTTGTTAGATGAAGAATTTCAATAATATAGTTTTGTTATTCTGTGCTGATCCAGAGAGTGATAAAACATGCCCTTTTTAATTGTTAAAATAGATTTTTGAGGAAATTGAAACGACTTCGCATCTGCCATAGAACAATTTTTGTTTTTTCCAACACCAAGTTTATCTTTCCAAATGTCGATGTAACTGCCTGACAAAACTGTAATTACTTTTCTAAGTGTTTATTTTTGAAAGTTGCATTTGGATTTCGATTACTTTTTTAGAATTTTATTTCTGTCAATAATTATTTATAAAAATTGCACCACCTTTTTTTTACAGTTGAAATTGTAAAATAATTCTAAAACAAGGACAGCAACTGGTCAACCCATAACTCCATATCTGTCGAATGTTCTGGAATATATTATAAGAATGCGGAATAATTTCGTCATTAACACTGTCCTTTCTATTACAAATAGTAATATTTTCATTTTTTCAAAGTAAAAACTGTTGAATACTTCAGATGTTTTAAATTAATTTCTGCTGAAGTTTCCTGACGTATGCTTTTTTTAAAGTTTAGCTGCAGATCATTTGATGCAGTTGAGAGGTTTGTAAAGTACTAGTACCAATAGTCAATGCCATGTCATATTTCTGGTTAATTATCAATTACTGCTCTCATATGGCACTTTTGGTGATTTCTCACACTTGCTCAATTTGAGCTTCATGCATTTGTAAGCAGCAACATTCAATATTTATTTATTTATTTTTATTTATTTTCTGAACACTGAGATTTTATCCTGGATAAGTTTATATCTGTTTGGCGGAAATATCATTTAAGAAACTTTAATAGTTTTATGTATCTCCTTTCAGCAAATTAATAATCTTACAGGAAGACGAATTAGAGTTCAAAATTCGCAACCGTATTTCTTTCACCTTAATATCTCAACGTGATAATAGAGCCACCAATACTTGAACACTCAATGCGTATTTTTGTTTAAGCTGGAATTTCAATTTAAAAATAAATTTAGGTAATCACAAAGTAAGTAAGCACAAACCAAGTAAACTACAAGCCAAAGAAATTTTTTTGAACATTTAGAAATCCGCATGCACCACTACGTATCAAACAGCGCTTGTAGAAATGGAGAACATATCACATAAAGACATTACACACAGAACAACTACTCACGCATCACATTCGCTTGCAGAGCCCCTTTCTACAAAGGGGCGCATTCAAACCTATCATAGATATAAGAGATAAAGAACAACCATGCCAGAACTGGGACATGAACCCAAGACGTCCAGATCACGAGGAAGACGTGCAACTCTTGTGCCAGGACGTCGGCCAAAAAAAAAGAATGAAGACTTAATTCAAATATTCAAAAAAAACTTTTATAGGGACACTCAAATTAAATATTCGAATTGCCATGCTCTATAGTTCCCGACAAAGTTTGCCATTTATCTTCTTTTTTATAATGTTTTCGCTTGGAACATTTTTCACTTTAAGGAATCTTTCAAAACCAATGTAATTAAAAATAACTACCATCAAAAGTAGGATTACTATATATTTATATATTTTCAAAAATCTAAAATTGTGAGTCTTTTGTTGGAAATGAAATTGAAATGCAAATTTTCTTTCTATCAGTACTCAATAAACAATTTTTGATGACTTGTACGATTTGAAAAGACAAAATTAATTTTTCCATCTACTCTATTGTATAATGCTAATGATTTAGGTCAATCTGTTTATGTTTTTTATGTTAATATCATTAAGTATAAAGATGATCCAATTTTCTTTTTCTATTTAGAGAATTTTTCCTTTAAAAAGGTTCGTGTTTTTTCTGGAATAGGCGGGCGTAATTTTTATTAATAATTTTTCTGGATTTTTTTTCTTTGCTTAGTGGGATTCTATGTTTTGTAGCAAAAGAAAAGAATATAAAGCTTTCATTGTTAATAATGCAAGTTTGCATGAAATATGGTCATTATCTCAACAATTCTCCAGCGAAAAACTAATCAAACCACAGGAGGCATAGTTTGTAAACTTGATGTAATAATCGATCAAATTGCATGGAGCATAGTTTGGACAAATGAGAGGCATAGTTTGAAAACTCAACCAAATTGTAATAATGAATTACATTTGTAACAAACAATAATAATGAATTACACAAGTTTGCTTTTGTCTGGTAAGTTTACACTGATTAACCTGATAGCTGTTTCTGACGAGTATTTTTGTCATAGAAAAAATACAAAATTTTGCGTTATGAAGAGTTTATTTGTCCGGAGTAATAAGTAGTAAATTTGCTGTTTGAGTTACAATTTTAGTAAAAACTGAAACATATTTGTAAATTTCAAATTGTTTAAAATATTTAGAAACCAAGTTGGAATTAAAGGAACAAATAAAATATTATTATTTGCTGAACCATGCTTTACTCAATACCCTTCTCTAACAGCAAATTAAAACAACAAATTACTTTTTTATGTTTCTTTTGATTCATATACAAATATGTATATTAGTTTCAGTAAATAAATAAACGTGAATATTGAAAAAAGTGATTTCATTAAAACATAATTTCATATTACTCATACTCTGTGTTTGGCGAGTATACACTACTACAATTTTGCGACACCATTTAATTCACATTTTCCGAAGAGGTTGAAACTATTAGCTGGTGAAAGACTCCAAATTTTAACCCAAGCTTTTATTTATTTTTTATGCATACCAGTGAACTTCTACGTTTCTACAAACAACTTTAAATAGAGACATAGTCCGTTGTGACTCGGGCAATTCATTTCATGATGAAGTATTGGGAAGAGCCTCCCTACTACTTCATGAACTGAAGAAACTCGAGTAAATGAACATTGAAAAATCAAAACAAAACAAAAGATCAAAACTGAAAGTAAGCTGCTGTTAAGCACAGTTACAGATAGTGAAATGAAACTTTATGACCTTTACCATTTCTTCCAAGAAAGGGAAGTTTCTGTGTGTGCTTGCTCAGACCAACCACCTGCACCGAGCAACACGGCCGCAGCAAAAAAATTCGGGTCGGGAGGCAATCAATAAACCTTACTGCGAGTGATACATAGACGGAAACAGTGATAAAGTATCAGGCGCATACAATGGAAAAGAATCCATTCAATAAGAGGAAAGATGCGATTTTTTTTCTTTTGCTCTATTTGCTTTTCAGGTGTTGGATTCAGTTGAGCGAAATGAGTAACGCTAATGTGAACAAGTAATTTCCAAACATAATTGTTTCCCAGTAGGTAAACATTTAAACAACTTCTGTATAAAAGCAGTATGTCTGAATAATATATGACAAAAGTAAAATATCAAAACATTAATTGATGTATAGAAGATACTTTTATTTAAAACATTTTTTTTATTGAAATTGAAGTTTTAGACTTCTGAATTTTCTTTAAATAAACTGCTGAAATTTTATCATACATTTTTTTTAAAAAAATGTATAGTAAAAGTTTGACAAAGAAAAATGTAAGATAAAAATTAGGATTTTTTTTTCTTTTAGGCAATTTTTATCTATGTTTTTTTGCCTTTTTACATGAAACTATTTTCTAATCAAAAATATTACTAAAAAAATTAACTAATGTTTCAAAAATATTCTTATGATATCTGCCTTCTGAAATGATTTAGTTACCTTTGTTATTGTTAACATTACACATTATTAATATTGCAGATGTTGTGAATATGTTTCAGATTATTAATATTGCAGGAGGTTTGAATATATATGTATAAACTACTGAAAGTTTCTGGGACGATTAACGAGAAAGTTTCAATTCAAAGAAATCTCATGTAAATATACCTAATAATGCAAGTAAAGAAAGGGCTGTGGTGTAATAGGCTCATTGGAAAATCTTGTAGCTTTTAATTCTTAATGAGGAAAAATGTGAAATACAGATGAAAAAGTAAATAAAAACATGGGGAATAGGTTAAAGGCTGACAGGTTTCCCACATTCCGAGTGAGAGGATTAAATACTGTCCAGCCAAGTTCCTTTAAAAGATCCCTTTGATTTCCTTACTTCTGATTGGCACATGTAGGAAATCCTTATTAAAATCTGACAATATATATTCACCGGAATAAAATTTTCATTAGCATTTCCTTATTTCATTTTGTGTCGTTCTGTGTTCTGCTCGTCGCTTCTGCTTGTACATAATTCATGCGTCTCTTGATGCAATAAAGCGAACTTAAGAATTCAAGGTTTTCTTCTCTTTCGGGCCCTTCCCTGCTTATATATAGGTTCGTCAAAAACAAACTTCCCTATATATTAAACTCTAGCGGCCTATCCACTCAACCACTCGAACAAAAGTTTCAGACATGGTTGTTTGAAGGTATGCGCTGGAGATTGTGATGATTTCAAACAACCCAGGGCTCAGGGTTAAGGTTACAGTGAGAGAATTTCAAACTTTAAGAATGGCAACACTCAATTTTCCTTGCGAAAATTGATTAGATTATTGGAAAATCATAAATGGCGTTGGAACGAATAACGTGTGACAAAAATTACCGAAGCAAAGCATTTCCGAAGAAGACCATTATAAAGGACCAATAGAAACGCAGAGAAGAAAGGGGAAACAATCTTTCAGCAGCGCGTCTAGATGGTGCAGTCTGGAGACGAGCAACTGCGCTTGGACTTTTTTCCTCATCAGATATGATGATCGCTAGCACATTTGTTCTCGGTCCGTACTTCTTCGAAGAGGTCACAGCCAACAGGTTTAAAATCTTGCTCTGTCACAAATGCTCAGTATAAATCCATGCTGCAAAATTATGTTATTCTTGAATTGCAGTAACGAAATGCCATTAATGACATTGTATGGTTGGAAGATGGTGCTTCTCCACAAGTCGCCCAATGTGTTCGACCCGTGCTGCAATAACACTTTGGTGATAGAGTCATCTCTCGTAACTTTGCAGTTTCGTGGCTACCGCCATCCCCCGACTACACTCACATGGATTTCTGGTTCTGGGATTATCTGAAATCTAAGGTGTACTTGCCTGGTCCACGAGATGCATCAGAACTGAAAGATGCCATCACACGTGAAGTTATGCTGATTCCTCCTTTCAATGTTAGGTTCGGCGTTGCTGTCCACAATCTCCCGAAAGCAAAGCCTTGTCGCTTGCGAAGGTGAACATGTTGAAAACCTGCATAATTTTCCATTTCAATAAAAGCTTTCTTTTAATCTTTCCTCTCTTTGTTGCAATCAGTCCTTTATAATGCTCTTCTTTTCAAAGGCTTTAAGCCGGTAGTTTATTGTCACACGCTAATCGTTCCAGCTCCCTTTGTGGTTTTCCAATACGCTGATTAATTTGCGCAAGGAAAAATTGAGTGTTAGCATTCGAAAATTTCGAAATTCTATCACTGTTACCGTACCGTGAGTTCTGCGTAGTTTAAAATCATCGCAATCTCTAGCGCATACCTTCAAACAACCATGTCTGAAATTTTGGTTGGATTGGTTGAGCGAATAAGCAACTAGGGTTTCATATATAGAGGAAGAAGGTTTTTTTACCACCCTGTATATATATATATATATATATATATATATATATATATATATATATATATAATATGAGTTCTAGGAACCCTGATTGGTGAATATCTACTAAATCTTTCCTAAAGTCGTGTCATGAGAACCATTGCAATAGGTAGTCTTCCTGTAGGAATCTTCCTAATACGAACGGAACAACAGTTTGTATATCATAAACATGCAATCGCTTGGTTAAATAGCATATAGTCTTTCAATCAAAATTATCGATGTTTATCATATTTTAGCTCTAATAGTATGACATGAAAACTTCCAAAATGCATACGAGGAAACACAAAGCGCTTTATTACATATTTTGTTAGTATAAGAAAGAAAACTTTCTACCTGGTTTTGTCGGCTTGTCAGGTGTGTGTGTGTGTTCAGAAAAGGAGTTGTTTTTTTTTTAAAAAAATTCCAACAATGACAGAACAAAAACAATTAAGAATAAAACTCACAGTAATTAGGAGAAATTATAAAAATGCATATTTTGCAAGGAAAAGTTTTGGAGATTATAACTCAGATCTTCAATTCAGAATCAGATTCCTAATTGATGAGTTATTATATTAACTACAAATTACACTTACAAACTGGTTGAATCAATTTTTCAAAGAAAAACTTTAAACTAAAGAAAATGGGGAAAAATGTGGGTGCTTTAAAAGGAACCTTTTCAAATTTAAGTTCTTTTTTTATATTAAGTAGAACTCAAGAACTGAACACGCCATTATGATTGTTTATATATATATAGAATTTCATATCATTTCTTTTTTTCTATTTCTTGTCGGTTCTTTAAATGTCCCAGGGGCTGAATCTTCATGGAAAATCTTTTCTTCGTGAAAAATTTGAAAATTAGTTAAAGCTCAAGAACAATTTGTCCAGCGTTTTAGGTGAAATTCGAAAATACATTTAAAACTCAGAGTCCCAATACTTTTGATAATATAGAGTAAACTGATAATTTTTATAAGTGTATCTAGAAAATGAAAATTTGATTTATTAGAAAAAACGTATCTTAAATTCAATAACTTACTATCAAACATTCGTAAATGTCTGATTCTAAAACTTTTGATATATAAGGACCTCTTTTTATTATTACTTTTAGGGGTCTATATTTTTTGTTTTTCGTTAAATTTCAACCATCGTCTTTAGGTTATCAACTTTATTTGAAGAATTCTTATATATGCTATTAAAATATTCAAAGGCTCACGAAACTAAATTTTGTTATTTGCCCTCAAACTTCGAGGAGTGATTAAAGCTGTGACGTATATGATGATCCTGATTCAATTTCCCTTTCAAGTTTTCTTAATTAACTAAACTATTTCTTAATTAATTTAACTATTGTTTCAGTACCAAAGTCAAGTTATAGATTCGAAGTATTCTTGCTTAACTGCTGTCAGGGAATTCCTTATTTAATGCAGGAAACTATCGTCAAATTCCCACTACTGATTAAAATTTAATAGCTTTAAAATTAATTTAATAGCTTTAAAAAATTCCCCTTTTTTTTTCTTTTTCTGACACTTTTGTACGGCATTTTTCATAACTCATTTATATATGAAACATAAAATAAAAAGTATTGTAATTTTCAAAAGCTTTCGTCTAGTTAGAATTCTATGAATCAGCACAAAATATTTATGGAATTGTGTTGGTCTGTGAATATGTAAATTCAAAAAAGCAACTAGATTTACAATTGAAATTCGGTATGTGATCTTTACACTAAATTTGTAAACTTCTACCAAATTTTACGAGATGTTTTTCTGTTGTATCTATCTGCCCATGTAGAGGAATAGATAGACAACTGGGATTATCAACATAACCCCTGAAAAAGAAATTTTAGCAGCAATTTCAATAATCAGAATTATATATCTGTATCAGACTGTACATCATATCCATTAGAAGATTCATCATAGATTCAACGTAATATCTCAAAAATGTCTCAACGTAATATCCCTAAAATCTCAAATTTCTTTTAAATTTTGGACTCAAGCGGTGCAAAAGAAGATGTTCAAATAGCACACTCGGCTTTCTCCATTGCATGAGAAAGCATGAAATGTTTTGAACTTTATTGGTATACGAGAAAGTAGGCGAGAGAAGACTTCTGCAGATTTTTTTTCTTTTGTGTTGTAAATGAAAAATGTATTGGTATGTTTCAGCGATATTTCCACGCAGATAAAGTAGATAACAATATTTTTTTCACTGACCATGTTTTTTCGCTTCAGTTCAAGTTACAAACGTTGCTTTCTTCATTGCATGAAATGTTTCGAATTTTATTGGTACACGAGAAAGTAGACGGGGGAATACTTCTGTGAATTTTTTTTATTGTGTCGGAGATCAAAAATGTATTGGTATGTTTCAACAATATTTCAACACAAATGTCTAAAGCAGGTGATAACAGCATGCTTTTTCACTGATGAATTGATAGTGGTGCATTTTGAATTTTCTTTGCTGTTAGCACTACTAGAAACCCAACTTCTGTAACTCTTACCACTTAGTGTTAGAAGCTCAAAAGAATATACCTTCCAGTTCCCTCTCGATTTTTAAAAAAATATTGTCTCTGCCATCCTCGCAGTTTCAGTCATTGATTTTCTTGCCCCTTTTCTGTATACCTTTATACCGTTTTATTTTTCTTGCACCATTTTGTTTGCATTTTCTAATATACCTTCTTTCGGATGTCTGCATTTTACGCCCGAGCAGGACTCTGTTATTTTTTCCCTCTCTCTTCCTGTACAACTTTCTCTTCTACTGCTCCGCTTTGCTTTCTTTTCTTTTCTTTTTTTCTTTTTTTTTTTCGCCCCGTCGCCATTTTTATTGTGGGAAGCCTTCTACTCCATGGCAGACACGGCGTGTGTTCCACCAAATAATAGGCAGGCGATTCTTCCATGTATTGGTTCGCGATTGCTGAAAATGGGGATGTATTTTTAGTACTTTAAATGTCAAGATGAGGGAAGGGGAGAGGCGTGTACTTTAAACCATTTAAAAGAAATATAAAATGGGAGCAATGTTTTCGGATTTGTTATTGATTATTTCCTCAGTGAATAGTTTTCACTTCAAAAAATGCAATGCTAAGGTGATGTTGAAACTGATACGTTATATTCTCAATGCACGGTGCAAAACATTCCACACAAAAAATATTCCAGTTTCCTCGCTTTTGATATTGGTTTTTACCTTATTCCAAATTCCTCCTTTGCAGCCTTTGGAATCCAAAAAGGCGGGAGGTTACATTTTTATTTCGTTCTACAGATATGATGAAAAAGAATTTTATCAAGCTGTAGAAGGTATTTACACACTTTTAGAATTATTTTGATAAAAAAAATTTTAAATAAAGGTTTGGGAACAAAAATTTCTGGCAGCAGCTTATTATTTGAAACGAGAAAAATCGGCTGGTATTTTTGAATTTTTTTTTTCAAAATGTCGCCTGTAAAACACGCTGTGGATTGAAAAATATGTTTCCACATTTTTCGAGGAGAAATATTTCTATTTCATAGTTTTTAAAAAAAGTTGTGAAATACGTGGTATTGAAGTTTTTAAAAACAAAGTAAGCAACATTATTAATTAGAAAGGGGAAAAAACCGACAGCCATTACTTCTACACTGGAAGAACTATCCAAAAGAATACCCTAAAAAGGTACTTAATATTTCAGATATTACTGAAGGGAAATCGCGTGTAACAAGAAAAAATCTATTAACCGAAATATTACTTTTAAATTGTTTAAATAAATCTGTAGAAAATAAATAATGAACCAAGATTTGCAACTTAAGAAAGCTAAAAAAACATAATTTTTACAAACTTTTTCAAAGGCACATGGCACACAAAAACAAACAAACAAAAAAACCAGACAGGAAGTTGAACTAAGATACATGTCAATTAATGATAAAAGAAGTAATTCGTAATTATTTCTTCAATTACTAATTACCATATATCTAAGTCGCATTAATGAACTGTGTGAACCGCAACTGTGAATACAAAGATGGCAATTATATTCATTTTCTCAGTAAATTCTTGGCTAATAATATATGTTGTTTTCAGCATAAAAAAGTTAGTGAAATAATTGCTTAGATATATTCTTGCATTTTATCGCTTCATAGTTTATTACATTTTGAGGAAGGCAATAAATTATAACAAATAAATCCATTTTATACCAATATAAATTATCCTATTCTATTTATGCAACAAATTTATTCGGAAACTCTAAACTATTCGGTAACTATTCCCAATGAAACTGAAAACGAACTTCTATTTATTATTCATTTCGCATATCGTTCAGTGTCCGTGTTTAAAATACCTGTAATTCCGGAAAATCTCTAATCCTTAGTATCTTTCACTTTGTACATTGACCTCGGATCAATGACTGGGGTATTAATCGATCCGGATTTCTAAGAACAATTCCCTCATTTTATTTCTTAATTCTATTCCTTAATTTATTTCTTAAGCTTGACTCATTTCCTAGTATTTTATTCACGAGACAAGGCACTATCATTGAATTTTTTTTTGTCCATGAACTAAAGCTTCTGACTCAAGAGATTAAATTCAACAAAATGAGAACATATCGACGCAAAGAACAAGTAGAAATAGAAATAGAAACGAATTGTAATGAGAAAATAGTTTTTATTGTATTAATAAAAGTGCATTAAAATGCTTCTATTTCGTATTAAGATTGAATATATTAGGTTGGAGAAAAAGAAATCCATTATTATTTTACAGCCATCTACAGAGAAAATAATGGATTTCATTCCACTATTTTCCATTTCTTTCCATTACTTTCTTTACATATGGAATTTTTGAAAATAATGTTTAAAAAATCAATTATTTTCTCGTTAGATGGCTGTAAAATAATAATGGATTTCTTTTTCCCCAACCTAATATTATCAAATGAATCATCAACTCAAGCAACATCTTATAATATCAATAAAATATTTTTTTACTGTACTACTAAAGAAAAATAGAAATAAATAAATTTTTAATAATTTAATGTTAGCTGCAACTATTTATCAATTCGTTTCTTAATGCTATAACACTTGTCGGTTGTTATTCTATATAAGCTTTCTGAAGTATTTTGTTCCATAAAATAATTAACCTTAATAGGAAATAAAAACAAGAAATTCAGTCCCCCTTTTTATTTATTGGAATATAGCATGTGTAATTGAAAGCCCACTTATTAAGAATTCTTGAATTTTGATAAAAAGAGAGTGTAATTTTTACTCTTAAAATTAACATCGTGATGTTTGAATGTCATAAACATTATTGATATTAAGTTTTTTAAAACTCGTCCAATTTGTTGGATGATTTTCTTTGTATTTTATTTTTTCGGTTGTAATTTGATCAATTAAAAGTCAACGAGAAACTCTCTCTCTGAAATAAAATAAAATAAAAACTGTAGAAATTATAAAATTTAAATATAATTCTTAATTAAAAGGAGAAAATACTTATTTAACTATATTATTTTAATTTTGTAAAGAAAAATCGTCAACTATTATAGAGGTTTTCACTATTAGAGCTCATATGCAAAAGATATTCCTGATGATAAACGCATTCCTTGTAAGTGATAGTTTTTATTTTGATATATATGATACGTTTTTTCTCAACAATTTTGGAAACACACATTTTTATGAGAGAAATAAAAAGAAGAAGGATTTTAGTCTTTTCGATTTTTAATTTATAACTCCTTATTATATACTGCAGATTATGGAAATACATTTCTCTCAAATTCTTTACCAGATGATGCCCCTCGTTCTGAAAGTATTAAAATAATGTATTAAACGATGAGAACTCATAAGTAAACATCATTATAAAATTCTAGTAAATCAGGACATGAGTGCAAACTCTATTATTCCATCTTGATAAACATGAAATAAATCAATTTAAATAAATGTGTATAAAAATATATCCATCCACTTAGTTTTTAAGAAGCTTGCTGCATCTGCATTTATCTTACTTCGATATCCTTAAACGTATTTTGTGCCTGCTGAGCAGTTTCAGCTTTATCTAGTTGGAGTATCTCGGCCTGATTGCTTTTTACCTTCGGGCGTCGTCTTTTTTACATAGAAACGATCGTTTAGATCCGACGGGCTTTATAAAATCCAAGACCCCTTTATATATATATATATATATCTGGTATTTTTTTTCGTTTAATTTAACATTTATGACATAAATTTAAATTCTGCTTTGAAAGTAAAAATAAATGTCAGTGACATTCCACTTTTACTAGTACTTTTATATAGATTGAAAATGATATTACAGTATTGATATTAAACTTCCCTGGAAAACTTTATTCAGTCAAAAGTTTATGATACAGAAGGAGGCTAAGTGTCTAATCAAGAAAATATAATTTTTAAAATTTATTTTAGAGAGAGTATTGTTTATAAATGAATAGATGAAACAAACCACACTATATTAAGTTAGAATTGTAGGAACACGGAATATTCACACTTTTATTAATTGAATTAACACAATTTTAATAATGTATCTAATACATGGGATATTAAGCTTTACATAAAAAGGCATAAAATTAAAAGTTGTACTTATAAAATGCGAAATTTTTAAAGCAGATTTCTTCTCTATACTTCGGCATATTCGTCAAAATATGTACCTGAATTCTCAGGGTCAAAATTTTAAACAAAACTAAATTAAAATTCACGACTTCCACCTGCAAATAATAAGTACCTCTTGTCACGTGATAGCCATTTAATTCACAGAAATGAATGCATATTGTGCATGTTATTGGTGTGTCTAAATTGATGTAAGCGATTCTATGGGAATTTAAAGACGTGGAAAATTGCTTGCTCGCCTTTTGAAACAGTTTTACTTACTCGCTAATGTGATAGATTCTTTACAGATTCGGAGAATACATGCTAATAATATTTATTTAGAATGTAGGAAAAATCAGTTTTCTTTCTAAAAATTTTCAAATTAAATATAGAATCTAACTTTGTTATTATGAATTTAATCTGAAGCAAACTGATTTGACATCCTTAATTTGAAATTTGCCATTGTAAGGTATCTACTTGGCTGTTCCTAAACATTTTATTGAGATTTTATTCATATTTTTCTTACGTTCGCGAGCAAGTTTTTCTTAAATCAAAATATTACTTCCGCTCTCATAAGGAAGTGGTTTATCATAACTTGAATAACTGTGTTGATATCAGAAATTCAACCATCAGAAAGTTTATATTTTAAAGTTACTTATTTAGTTGTTGAAATATTGTTAAAAAGAAGACGAACGATTCTCTGTAAATTGTCTCGTTATTAATAATATCATTTAAGGTAAATAATAGATAACGATTTTTGTGAAGATCCTTATCAATAATTAAATCTCATCTAGTTAAAAAATAATTGCATTAACTGCAAAATCTAGAGATTGAAAATATACTTTTGGTTCATTAAAAAACCTTCAGCTTTGAATCTCTAAGATCGTACATTGGATAAAAAAAGTTTCTAGAATGAAACAGAAGTTACGAATAAATGTGCATAATTTTCTCTTTGCTTCAAATCACCAGTAATTAATGATATAATACGAGGCTTTAAAATGAGTTTAAAGTAAATGTTGGCTTTTACAAAACACGGTGGGTATTTTAGTTTAAGTATTTAAGAAACCTAATGAATTGTCATAAAAAAGGGTTTTCTTACTCAATATGCGAATTTTTTCATCAAGTCTTCTAAAACCTTCAACAAATTTTTGGTGCATTCATGAGTCCCCAAAAGATGGTGGAAAACGCCGTTTTATGCTAGCTTGCAGCCGATTGCTTTAAAATCAAAGTGTTATTAGATATTCATAAGTTCATAGTTAAGTAGGGAGACGATATATTTTATATTGGAAAAAATCGCCAATAAATACAATGCAATATGTTACTGAGAGAGGGAGAGATTCAAACTTTTGAAGATAGAGGTCATTAAAAACAAGTAATATATAAAAGAAAAATGTAAGTCAATTCCTACTTAGGTTAAGAAAAAAATTTATTTTAGTAACTTTTTATCAAGCAATTACAATTAATATAAATAATTTACTATATTTAAAGTATTAAACTCGATAAAAAGTATAAAAAATTAATTAAATTTAATTCATGAATTAATATTTGAAAAAATTGTTTTAACATCAAATGTCATCACCTAAAAGTTTAAAAAATGTATTTGAACTTGAGTGGATGAATACAAAGTATATTTTATTGATGCATGAAAATTTGAATAAATTATATAAATATATATAGGAAAAGTGTGAACTAATAGTAAGAATTGAATGATATCACTTGTAAAGTTCAAAATAATAAACGAATAAGTTCATCTTATGTCACAGTTACCTTAGAGAAGGATTACATTACTTAGGGCTGTAAGTGCCGGCGTCTTGGCACAGGGGTAGCGCGTCTTCCTCATTATCTGGGCATCCCGGGTTCGAGTCCCTGTTCAGGTATGGTTGTTTTTCTGTGTTCTATCTGTAAGGTGTGTGAATGTGCCCCCTTGTAAAAAGGAGCTGTGCAAGTGAATGTGATAAGTGAGTAGCAAAAGTAGTACTCTAAGTAATAGTTGGCGCTACTACAAAACAAGTGACGCTAATTAGGCTTAAATAGCTGGCTGCCTCAACCGGTTTGTCCATAGAAAGTGACATAAGAAACAACAGAGCAGTAAGAAAATTTTCTCTTTTCGGGAATATGTTTTTTAATGTTGAATAAATGTTCAATATCCAGTGATCAGATGGCTGAAGAAAACTAAACCTACAGATACTAAAAAGGAATTTATGTGGAACTTACAAATATAATGCCGAGGCGTCATGCTGTGGGAGTATAGTGTAAATGCTGTTGGTTTTGGTGTTTATTTTTATGGAAGGAACTTTGATTAGATGCACGCATCTTCACAGTTTAAAGTGAAATTTCTTAACCAGTGCAGAAAAATTGTCCTTTGGAACAACATATTCTTTCTATCAAGACAACGATCCTAAATACACTTCCAAACTTTTTCAAGAATGGTGCCTTTATAATGTTAAGGGCAACTTCGTGGCTCACCTCGGTAACATAAAACATAACATGGCCCATAAAACATTTATGGGAAGAAATCGTTCGTGGACTCAAAAAATAAGGCATTAAGAACAAGATTGAACTAGAAAGGGCCATTTAGGACATTTCGAGCAGAATTTCGCCTAAAACAGTAGAAAAACTCGCAGAAATCGTGCCATTCCACAACTTTTTCGAGAGAAAAAAAGGAAGTGCTACCGACTATTAAATATAAATTGCAAAACAGGAAATACATATTTTATAAATTATGAAAATATCGTGCGGAAATATTTTTTTCGTCCTTTTTGGAATTTTTGTTTTTTAATTTTATTATCTAACTACGTCGATATCATTTATTAACATATTAAAAAATATATGCGATTGTTTTGAACATGTCTTTAATTTTAATTTTCTTTGTAAAGGATTTGTATGGCATATTTAACTTAAATTCAATTCCTATTATCAGTTCACACTCTCCCTATATATATTTATATATCTTGTTCAGATGTTCATTAATTTTTTTAAAACTTGTAGTGGATGGCCAATAATGTTAATACAGTTTTTCCAAATATTAATTCATTAATTACATTTAAATATTTTTAATACTTTAAATAGATTTTTAGTAGTTTGTAATGAAATTGAAATCAACAAACAGTAGCTCAAGCTGTGAAATTCAAGGATTTCAGCATTTTTCATGAGAAGGTAAAGAATGCGAGTTCAATTCTTGGGAAAATCTTTAATTCTTTGATAAATTATTTATATTAATTGAAATTATTTAATAAAAAGTAACTTAAATATTTTTTTTGTTGACTAAGGTAGGAATCGACATTAAAGTTTTTTATATTACTTTTTGTTGGTCTTAACTGAATATGGAAACAGTTTTTACTTTCTAAACATTAAATGTTAAGAGAAATCCATCCCGTGAAAGTACGAAGAAATGTCCAAAAGTCTTTGGATCAAAAGTTTGGAAATATGTGTGTCTATCTATTTATTTGACTATCTGTTATGTGCCTTTCTGTGTATATGTTAGCACAATAATTGAAAAATGGAACGAGCTAGGAAGATTAGAATTAATACGGATTTTTAAAACCAAAAGAGTGAGAAAAGATTTTTCATGAAATCGATCAACTGAAACCACATCTAGATCTCACTACCCCTTGTTTACAGTAAAAAAAGAAAATGTTATACTGCAGTCAACAGCAAAGTAAATTACAAATAACAAAGAATCTGGAGGTAGCTCAAATAACTGTTTCTTTTAATCCTAACTATTCAGACTGAAATATTGTATAGAAATTTTTTAATCTTCCTCTCCATTCCAATCCTTTAATTCCGTCTTTAAATGCACAATAGGTGCATCCTGTTCCAATCTTTATTTAGAATCGTTTTTATGGAATCTCAGAGTATTATCTTCCTTGAAAAGCTCTATTGTTCAAATTTGATTTTTTGTTTTAGATAAAGAAGGGTGGGTATTGATGCTTTTGATGTTTTTTCCTCCAATTTCCCTTGCATGATAAATCAAGCCTTCAATTTCATTTTCTTTGCTTAAATGCATTGCATTGGTGTAGAGAGCTTATTGTTATACTTTTATGTATAGCGATATGATGCATTTAATACCCTATAAGATTGTTGATTGAGTTGTTCGATAATGTCAGTCCTACAATGGAAGAAGATGCTACGTATAGAGACCAGGTTTTTTTCCATGTAGGAGAGACTGAGACTGTCTACGCTCCTGCCTTATGCAGGAGCATCCTTTCTGTTATTGTTTAATATATCCTCATGAATATTCGGCATAGTTCCTAATAAGGATGCCTCCTGTTGACAAAACCTCGGTGGCCGGGTGATAAGGTCTCGGCTCATGAACCGTAGGGTCTGTTGCTTGGTTAATTCGTCAGAGCCACTTTCTCTTCCTGTGGATGCCTGCTCAGGTGTCGTCCTCGTCATCTGACCTCGGTTCAAAATTACGAGGTCCGTCCCAAAGTAACCCGATTGTTGCTTTGCAATGGAACGTTAATATAACTAAACCAGACCTCTGGTCAGCAATACTGGTTTGGGAGACTAACTTATTGCTTTGTTTTTTAATGTAACCACTCCAATTTAGATTCTTGTCTGATATTACTCCCAAATATTTGTGGGATGACATTCTTTTTAATGGTTGGGGCTCCATTCAGTAGCTGGTCCTCCTGATAATCTGTCTACTACCAAAAGTTGAAATGTTTCTATTCAAATTTCAAATTGATTTTACCACTCGAAATCATAAAAGTTTTCATTCGCGAAATTATTTTTTCAATTCTAACTAGCAGATGTTAAAAGTGAAATCATTCGTATTTGCTGGCAAGTAGATTTCTTTTGGCTAATTTGCTTTTAATATCTAATTTTCTACGTTGTCCCAAAAATGTGGAGATGTGTAAGATCTGTATATGTCATTTTGCTTTTGCTTCCACGTGGCTTGCCTATCCCTTATTTTTATCTCCTTTTTGTCACCAGAAAAGAAGTCTACTAAGGTTTCTGAGTTGCTTGATTTCTTATAAAATTTATTTATTCTTTCTCTTATGGTGTCAAATGCACCTGCGTTGTCTAGTGAGATAATTATAACGTAATGTTACCTTTTTCTGGCCTCTTCGATGGCATCTAACAATCACCGGAGAGTAAGATTTATTGATTTGCCTTCTGAGGAGCCAAACTCTTGTGGCTGTAGCTATTATTATTTCCCTATAATTGGGAGGACACAATACCTCCTAAATACAAAGGCCCATAGATATATTTTTCAGCATCATTAATAATTGGTTTCTCTTACCTCGGAAATGATTTTCTTTGACAGAGGCAGATGCTTTGGGGGAGACAACAGACATCTGAATAGTGCCAACCAATTACGGTCCAAGAAATTCCGACTATTTGTGATGTCGAAAATCAGTGCCGTAATTTTCTGCATTTCGGGATTGTTAGAGAAAGGAGTGGGTCTGCAGACTCTTCCATATATTTTTTTTTCTTTCTCTTTTTTGTGAAAGGGAACTATTTATCTCGTTTTAAAAAGAGCTGAGAATTTTTCATGGCACTTGTTAATGAATATGGTCAGTATTTTAGAAAAGTGGTGTGTATCTTCGAAATAAGTATGAAAACTATACCGTCATAAACAGGGGCCCTTCTTTTTTTAATTAATGTTATCGATTTCGATTTTGTTAAAGGTTTCTACGGAATAAAAATGCATGAAACGCAGATACTCTTGTTCTTCTGAATCTTCGGCATGAAGTTGCTGAAAGATCTTACTAGCGAAATCTTTTACATTTCCGATAAATGAGCTTGCAACAAGTTGAAAATTATGGATGATGGTTGCACTGTCTCAATCAATTTAAGCGTAGTTTCGAAGGAAGAACTTATTTCAGAGTGAAATTCTTTTCAAGAACATATTTTTACATGTAATATTTCTTTTTACTCTCTCTCTTTCTCTCTTTTTTGTAGATTACTCACTTTTTTAGTATTTTTGTTAACATTTATTTTTGGACTATTCTTCATTCACCAACTCAGTGCATTTAGTTTTTCTTTATTTCTAGTCTTTCTTCTCCCCCCCGGTGTTGTTCAGATCTTCCTAATCGTGTATATAGGCAGACATGAGTAAACAATTTCCAACTGAAGTTTTTCTGTGGTGATGGTGATGGACATGGAAACATTTTCTTCTTGCCAATTCTTGAATGATTTATAGTAAATTAAAAGTTTCCTTTCAGGAATGGTTGCAAAAAATTTGTATGATCATTAAAATTTGAAATAAGAGGTTATAAAATAATAATAATATAATAATTTTAATAAGCTTGTAATTAATAAGAGATTTGTTTCTGAAAATCTCGCAGTCACATATGTTTTCACAGATGGTTAGCTTGTCAGATTTCAATTACATATTTGTTTTGATGCCAGAACTAGCCTTCCACATTTTAAAGATGAAAAATGGTTCGTCCTCTGATGAATATAAAAGCTATAGAGGCGTTTTCCGCTAAAAATATTTCTACTTGCTATTCTCTATTGTTTGTTTGGTATCCTCATTAAATAATACATGCATTCATATCAGTATCTATAGTTACATTTTCACCTGATAATTTGGTGAGAGCTTCTTTGAGTTGTTTTTATCGTTTTTATACATTGGCTGATGGAAAAGAATAGGCAAAAAGACTGCCTTGGAGTTTGAAAGCAGAATATATTATTATGTAGAAATTTTTCTGATAGAATTTAACATATAATTAGACAACAAAATTTTATTGCCAAATTGTAGAACTTAATCATATTTTGGATTAAACCTATCAATGGGTTGATTGTCTGCTAGTTTGATTAACCATATGTACGATAATGAGGTATCTCAAAAACATCGCAAACTATGCAATCAAATTTGATATGAGATATTTACATCCAAATTGTTGTTTTATGTTTAATTTTGGAGTAAATAAAGAACAATATATTCCCATAATACACAATTGATTAAAATACTTGTTTTTCTGTATAACTATTTAAAACCAAAAAAGCAATTTAAAACAGATTAATCTTATTTAAAAAATATAAATGAAGCTAAGCTACTTAGTTTAATTATATTAACGCCCAGTTTGAAAGAAGCGTTAGAGCCTGAATTTTTAGCTCCGATCAGGTAAAGAGACGAGTCATATTTTTCTCTAAATTTCGTAACGAATATTTCACCCAGATGTTCGCTTTTACGAGAGCCAGACTCGGAGGCATATCGGAAGTTTAGTTTAATTGTATTTCGAATGAAGCTGAATGAATTAGAAAATAAAAGGCCAAAATTACGCAATATAAAAATCAAATTATAAAAAATGAAAGTGAATAAAGAAAAATATAGAGCATTTCTATTTTCTATTGCAACGTGTCATCACATAATATGGCATAATGAACAAAAAGAAGCAGGCTCACGTAGCATATTGCTTATTAAGAACAGATTTTCCATATTGTTTATAATGTTTAAATTCCTTTAATATACTTTAATCTTGTCATATTGCATTTAATTCTTCCTTGGAAATATTTGTCTTAAATCAGTGAATCTAATTTTGTGTCTATCTAATAGAATTCATTGAAATCTTAATGGGATTTTTTTCTGACTTTAAATAGTACGAAAAAGCTAACATTTTTTAAATCAAATATCTAACACTGAGATGGGAAACTTCATATTAGGAATGAGAAATTCCAAATTTTGGAACTTTCCCGTTAATGGAGTTCCTAAATTGTTTTTATTGCTAGTTTATTTATCTTTCATACGTTATTTTCTCATTTTTATGTAATTATATATAATTTTTATTTAATGCGTTGTTTATCATTTTAAACCAAATTAGAAAATATCTTTGCTTCTTTTTTTCCTGAGCAAATAAGCGCACATAGAAAGTAGAGATTTTTATCAAAAAATTCTTCGGACTCTGAAAATAGTTCTCTTTAATGGAATAAATGCCTTATGGTGCTTCCGCCTTTACACCTCTTGGTTTACAACTAAGATGTTGCTTTTATCATCTGGCTACGATTCAAAACGATGTGACCAATCCCTAAACTAGCTTTCCTATAATGAAATTTCATCGAGTATATCTGTTTACTTTTACAAATTATATTAAATGCAATCATCTTATCAACGGGGCCAATCAGTTTATTTTCTCTTCGTTTCATTCAACAAATAATCTCTCCGAGCTCTTTGTAATTCTTCCTGCGTTGAAACTAAGTGCAAAACAGTTGAGATTTTTTTCTGTCTCATCCCAAACAACTTCTGTGGTTAGAATTTTAATCAGCCTAACTGCTCGGTAGAGCTTAAAGATTTCGAATAGAAAGACTCTTTTTTATCCTTCAATAGAATGTGGCAAGAGCTGTGAGATAGATGAGAACTTCATTAAATTCTGATCTTTCATCAGCACAATCATTCCTCCAATCAAGAATTTTGCTTTATATTTCTCCCTTCTGCACAGAATAACTATACTATTTGAAATTTTTAGTCCAGTTCTTCAGAGTGAATGCACATACAATTTACTTTCAATACAATATTCTTTTTTATATTTGCATAAATTAGGAAGTCATATCAATGACTCTCCACCCACCCCCCGAAGGTACACGGATAAAGAAAACTGAATGACCGGACCGCCGCAACAGCGGCATTGGTGGGAACAGTAGTTGAGTTCTAAGGTCGATCACTGGCCACGGTACAACCTTTCCCTAAGGAAGTACGTCATGTCATAGATGGGTGGAGTCAGATCCTCCAACTATTTATATACCCTCCAGGCCACCTGACCACCATACCTGAAACATCTCACTCTTCTTTCGAGGTGACCCCACCGAGGGGATATATAAATTGGAAACCATCGTTTATCAAAAACCAAAACCTCTCCAAAAAAAGCATGGGATATTAATAATACAGGATTATTAGAAATAACCTCCTTGTTTACAAAATATTGCAACTTCCTTTTAAACAATGATCAAAAGAAAAAAAAATTGATTATGAAAATTTGAAGTTCTGTTTACGCCCGTAATAAATGTTCTGTGGGGGTACCCTTGGTCATTTGACAATATTTAAGCAGTAAGTTTTAATATCATGTAAAAACTTGATAGAGAAAGGAAAGTTCTATTAGTGTTGCAGAAAAAGAGACATTGAGATAGTCTTGGTAGGTGTATTGAGTAACATATGCACTACGATTCAATTCTCTATAACTTTATGGACTGAATAGATCTAACAATCGTGGAAAACTCTTTACATGATTTTGTGATGGGAATTTTAAAAAGCCATTTTAAAAGGATGATGGAAAGATCTTTAAAACCTTTTGTAATCTGAGTCCTCAAGGTCACTTCTTTAAAATTTCCTTTCATTGCAACAGACATTTAAAAGCATCCCTGATTTACCTGATTAATGAATATAAATTACTTGAGTACAAAAAAAAGATTA
Source organism: Argiope argentata (assembly GCA_026289955.1). Lineage (NCBI taxonomy): Eukaryota > Metazoa > Arthropoda > Arachnida > Araneae > Araneidae > Argiope > Argiope argentata. The sequence goes on from JAOUZG010033074.1 coordinate 7,999,679, forward strand.
ACTAGATGAAATATGCATGATGTAAGAAAAATGTTCCTTTTAAGTTTTATAGATGTAGAAAGGAAAACTGATTCTATGTGATTTTTAAACAATTTGAAGAAAATTTAAAGGAACTATTGTTCAGCTCTAATATTTATATATGCATATGTATATTACATATATAAATCATATTATTTAACTTTTTCTCATTTTCTTATTGTCATGATAACTAAATTTAGATAATATAAAAAATAAAATTTTAGATTTGTCAGAATATATGCATTTGACACCTTTTTCTGACAAAGTTATATATGAAATATTAACCGCTATCTAGGCATATTCCAACAGCTAAGCCTAACCCTATGTCCTAGCCTACTTAAACTGAACAATGGTAAGATTCCATTAACTGATGGAGCATAAAATTAAAAGTATGTCAGTTCATAGTCAAAAAAATATTATCATATCAAAAAATTAATAAAAATATTGATCATAACGCAAAATATTTAAAAAACTCTTTGTGAGAAAAATAATAGTTCTGACAATTACCCTCTGTTTTAAGTGGACACTTCGTTTATCCCACCCATCCATTTTACATTTTACTCCTCATGCCCTAAGATTCATTTGTAAGTTTACGATTTAAAATTTCCTATTAACATTTAAAAATCCTGTGAAAACTTCATTTGATCTTCATTTCGATTTCAAAACATAAATAAATCTTTAAATTTGGGTGCTAAAATATCAGATATTTTTTAAGAATCAATCAAACCACTTAATTTTCTCATATATACATGATTACCTGGGGTCAGACAAGGAAATTCGGAATCCATGAAAGTGGTCTAAAATCTTATCTAACTGAAGGTAGGTCTTGTGCTTTAATGTAACAGTATTTAACAATCTTTAAATCGATGCAAAAAGGAAAGTTAATGCATCAAACATGTATTGCTTTACAAACTGCCTTTTATGTCTAATTAGATGATATTCTACATTTTCTAATAATCAGAACTTTTGACTTGATACATCTAATAATCTTTAGAATGGTCAATAAGTTTCCCACACTATTTCTTGTTTTCAAATACAATTTCTATGACTGAATCTTTTTTAGTTAAAAAAAAAGAATTTTGCTCGAGATGCGCATGTCAATAAAGCATTCTACAAAAAAAACCTAATTTTCTCAATCTTTTGATTTAATATGATAAATTTTACAGTATTTTTTATTGTTGTCAAAATGCAATACACATATTTATTTCAATACATCATTTTTGAATCAATCATTTGAATACAACCTTTTTACATCAATCATTTCAATACATCATTTTTATTTTAATCATTTAATTACATCTTTTTTACATCAATAATTTCAATACATATAATTACCTACAATTCCTTTTTATTTCAATCATAATTAGATTCAGTGTTTACCCTACAAAATACACTTTTATAACTTATGTAGATGCGATGTTTTTACAACCACGAATTCATTAGTCATGGCAAATAAAAGCTTGGATATAACCAATATCTTCTATAAACTGCAAACGGACAGTTTATAGAAAAAGCTGTAAATAATCATTACTTTTTAAATCAATGTGTAATTTATTAGATTAGATTTGAGGGAACATAAATTATCATTAGATTACGTGGATGATGTTTGAAGCCTACTAATTAAAGTGATTTTACATAATAATTTTCGATTTTACAACGATTTTCCCGCAATGGACAATGAAAAAACTTATTCATTTTGGAAATCTTATTAATGTTTAAATAATAAGTGCTATTAAATAACATTGAGTGGAGCGTAATCTATTTACAGCAAATGAATTACGTGCCAAAGATAGCTTTAAATAAACTATGGGCAACGAGAGACATATTTCCAAATTTTGAGTAAATCGCATTAATTAAATATGAAACGTTTAAAAGTTGTTACGGGAAGAAAACTTTATTTTGTACACATTCAAGTAATGTTTCCGATTTAAGTCTAAATTATTAATGATTTTATCACCATAACACGATTTTACAGTGCAATGAATTTAAATACAAATATGAGGTTTTATACATTCAAAAACTTTAACCTATTCCACTGAATGTATTCTGTGTTCAGGGAATATATTTTAGGGTTTTTGAAGCCTATTGAATTCTTTCATAGGTATTTTTTTACATCAACTGCTTCAATGAATGATGCTAATGTATGTATTCTAATCAAAGATGATAACAAGGAAATTAATTTCTTTTCTTTTAACAACGAACATATATTCTGGATATTGTATTTTATTTATTTCTACCGGTTTAACTTTCATTAATTCAGAGGAAGAATAATCAGCCATTCCAGTTCCTTTTCGTTCACAAACGTTTTTTGACTAATAAAGTTTTCTAATATAAGTGAGCAATTTAAATTTTTTTATTCCCTCATTAAATCTTAGTAATTTAACTCTTCTACTTGAAATTCAATAGCACTAAATAATATAATCAATAACGAAATAATTAAGTTCCCACTTATAAAAATGCAGTTAAAGAGATATTCGACTGCTCTTTCCATGATATAGAGATGAAGAATTGCGGGAATGAGATACTCTTTTACTGTATAATAACAAATGAATGTAGTTAATGATAAAGTCACATCACTTATCAAATTGTAGGAGCAGTTTTTTCTACATCCAAACTTTGCTTATGAATCTCTACAAATGTACTTTGCTTTATCAAGTACTACCTTTGTTTATAGTTCTTATAAATATGACATTTAAGAATAAATGTCTCGGTCAGCTATTGTACAAGAAAATTCCAAACTATTGCCTTAAATATAACTGGTTATAACTTACTTTTGAACATAGATGTGAAGAAAACATTTGAGCCCCTTAGAGAAGGGAGCCTAAAATCTTTTTTGCGTTCATCGTAATTACTCTATGAGACTTCTCTTGATCACATTGCATAGGACACTCAGGTAACGCCATAGCCATTTCAAACCAGACCCTGAGAAGTCTGTTCGTTGCCATTAATATTAAAATATTTCACAATCTTTAATTCTCTGCACGAGTCAAAGGAAATTTGAAAAAGATGCTTGATGACTGGGCTCTGACTGGGACGATTTAGCTCTATTGGTAGTATTTCGTTTGTCCAGTATGCAACGAATTGAAAGTAATTACAGAGACAAAATAAGCATCAGATGGTCGAGTTAGCTCTGGTTATTATCCATATGGTTCTAATTAATCCCAATGGACAATTATTACTTGCGGAAACAAAAATTTCTACTTTATCGTATACGATTTCCTCTTGGGTCGTTTATTATAAAAATGTAGCCCTTTACAATCAAGACAATCAGTTTATATTATTTAATTTATATTATTTAAATTTTGAATATCTGTAGTATTATTTTTCTGTTTTATTGAAGTTGACTTTATGAAGATAAATGTGTTGTGTGATAGTTAATGTTTCAAAATCTGAAACTGCCAGTTTCTAAATTTTGCCTCTCTTTGTAGGATGTGTTTCCTGGCTAATCCGGAGGCTGTGCACTCTGGTGTCCGGGTGGAGGTATCTCGCAGAAGAAATTTGAGGTTATGAGTCCGACAGCTCCTCCGACCTTCTCCTCCAGCAGCATGAATCGGCCACCTCCTAAGGAGGGATCCCTCAGCTTGGAGGAGAAAAGGTTTTTAGTAGCTGTCGAAAGAGGTGACTTAGCCTCAACTAGGAGGTATGTAATGAAAATTTTCTCTTTAAATAATCATTTCATGTTTCTTATCTGGTCAGTACTATTTCCATCATTTTCAATGTTTTGGTTTTAACTTAATATCAGCAAGTAATCAAAATAGTGATTAGCAGGAACAATTATTAGAAATATCAATAATTTTTATCGATTGAAAGGACATTTTTTTTATCTCTGCGCATGTACATTGTTGACAATCTCAGTATATACTGTTTAAAGAATTTTTAAGACAAAGAAATCTTATATCTATCTCTTCGATTTCATCGCCTGCTTCAGTAAAATGCTACTTCATACACTACTAAATGCTAGTGTACAGCCGACCACCCCGCAACCACTGAATGTAGCAGTATCGACAAACTTTCTTGTGGCCAACTGCTTAGGCACATACCTGTTGGGTTTTTCTAATCATTAAATGGAAATCTTCAAGAAGTTATTGCAAGGAAAATACTTTATATGCTAAGGATATATTGAAATAGCTGAAAGATATAACAATAACGAATATGACTGAAAACGCATTTTTCTTTCATTTATTATCTGATACATATATGCTGCAATCCAGTATACAGCCATTACGTTAAGTTACAAGGCGTAATCACAAAATACCATTGCTGGATCAAAGAGTTTTAAGCTGCTTCAAATTGAAATACGCCGAATGATTTCGCTTCGCAGATACTGGTCTTGAACAGCCATGGATGTGCCGAAAGTTTCAAAGTTTTATCCACCACACTTTTTTCTTTCTCATTACTTAATATTGCCAAAGGACCAAGTATTTTTCGTATTATTTAGTTCGTATTTAAAGTGCAGTAGAAGATTTTTAAAAATAATATGGAGTTCAAAATGGTCGATGGCACACTGCTGTTTCACGCCACTTAAGCTTGTTAGACTGTAGGTGTTTACATGTGCTATAAGAAAATCATTTTATTCATCAAGGTTTAAAAGAGGTTTTGGAATATTCGGAATTAAATTCCGGAATTAAAATCGGAATTATAAATATTCTCAAACAAAAAAATACACATAGAATATGTTTGCACAAATGTCATGATTTGTTTCAATTTTTTATCAGTTGACCGAAGTTAGTAAATGTTCTATGAAGATAATTTAGTAAAAATGTTACTTATTATTTATTTCACAATGGTTCATACACTAGAAAGCATGATATTTAAATCGATTGCATTTACACTACTCAATTTTAATGCATCCTCAATTTAAAAGATACGTACTCTTCTCGTTTTCTCACCAACTAAGTTTTCACTCGCTATCTCACCAATAAACTATTTTATTGTGATTTTTTCGACCAAGATGATGGGTATCATACATAAGTTGACAACATGTTTGTAGTATCGTCGGCATCTTATTTTAATAATATCAGAATAATCAATATTGACTTTCGAACTAGAATATCTAATGATTGATAATCTTGTAATTCTGCTGTAAAATTTTCATGCTTATAAGACTTTTGATCTTCAAGTTATAAAGGTACACATTACTCTAGTTCTTTATCATATTTATATAAAATATTCCAGTCACATATTAAGATTCGCTTCATTCATATTTGAAACTTCACAAATTTTTTGGCCGCTCACTTTGTTCAGAAATATTTTTTGTCGACTAGCTTTTTCAAGCTTTTCTCCAGATTTTTTTCATTGCACTTAAAATCCTTCAAAGAACATACATTCTGAAAAAAAATTTATTAAAACATCCCTAATTCACAATAATACGTTGAAATTTTATTTTCATAAAATTCAAGCCATATTATTTAAAAATAATGTATGTCAAATATTTACAAACAAAACACAAGGAAATGATTTTACATGAATATGCTATCTTGAATATGCTATGGTGCAAAACAGAGAACATATATGTTTATTATTACAATCGTGAAACATTACTGAATTTATAAAATATCAAGTAATTATATTTATACATTTATAATTTATATAAATAATTTGTGCAAAGTACTTACCAGCCAGCAAACGATTCGAAAAATATGGTGTTTATTATGGCAATATTACCAGTTATGCGTTGAAATGTCAATTATTAAGATTAAGACAGTAAAGAAGAAGACACGATGCCAAATAAACACACATAGATTATGCATGAAATAAATCACGGCTGTGAAAGATGTCGTAACTTTGACCTTGGTTTTTCCCACTTGCAGTTGAGGAGAGTTCTTACAAATTCTGCTTATGGGACAGTTCCATTCGTTACCAAAATCAGACGAAACATTATGTTAAAAAAAAAAGGAGAAATCTCTCTTTCCAGTTTAGTTGCGGAGTTTTCGGTTTGTTTTCCCTTCACTTAGCTCTATTTTTTTTTCTACTCGTCCGCCACATAATGGAAATTTTAAAATTTATGATTAGGAAATAACACAGCAACAAGCTCATAACACTGTGCTCCACAAATAGGATATTATCCTTCTGAAAAAATGATTAATGACATAATTTGACCAAATATCTGAAAAATCATTTTGATACCAGAATCAAAATGCAAAATTATTTTTGACCGTTAAGTTAAACCAATAAATTCTCAACGATTTGGGAACTTCCATAACTATCTGTTTCATATTTTTATCGAAATTTTGTTGAAAGTTTGAATGGAGTTAAAACAATCATGGGGGTAACTTTTCGTAGATTAAGCTGCTATCTCAGTACTTCTTTTTTTATTAATTGGCATTTCTTATCCTTTCAATCTTTGTTCAACTGTAGCATTAACTAAATTTAATGAGCGTTCATATGAAAATTAAAAAAGGTGTTTTAGGGAGAGCAAACATTTGCCAAAAATCTTTTAGAAAATAAATATTGATTCTTAAGAGAAAAAAATCACTGTAAGGACTCTATTTTTGCTGAATATTTAAATCTCTCTCAGGCATTATCGGAAATCACTCTAAAAGTATTTTTACCCTGAAACGAAGGTGATTATGCAATTATTTCTGCTCTTCGTCAGTTTTTCAATTATTTTCTTACCCAGAGTGAATATTATTTGAGACAACCATTTAAATGCTCTTTTCAATTTTTTGGAAATAGATTATTTACTAACGCCTTACTATAAAAAAACTATAGATGATAGCAATTACCGGCCTTCTCTATAAAGATAATTGCTTTCATTTCGCCATCCAATAATCACTCTGAAACAAACCCGTACCATTACTAGGCAGAAACGTTAAATATAAAGTTAGCAATACTTTTATCTCCTCATTGTAAAGCGATAAAAAAAGTTTTCGCGAAATCTTTCATTATTCTAGAAATTGAAAAACTCTGAGAAATTAAATAACTTTAATCATGCTCGAAATCGAAGAAATATTTCGTCACTTTTTTCTATTCGTATCATTAGATAAGAATAAATTCTTTTTAAGTGATTTAGAATTCATACTTATTCTTACTTATCCTTACTTATTCATTACATTAATACTTATACTTATTTATTACAATAGCTCTCCTATTTATTTATTACATTAACACTTACACGTATTTATTACATTAATACTTATAGTAGTTGAATAAACTATGAATAACATTTTTTAAATGCTTTATAATTCAGAGATTCATTTTATTTTCAGGAATACATGGAATCTCATTTATTTAAATTGTTTTTAAAGCATATAAACTATGAGAAACGCAAAGAATTTCAATCATGTATTTTCTTGTGATCATCATTCTGCATAAAAAATGATATGGCTGTAAAATTTTATATTTAATTCATGATGATATCTCTTATTTCTTTATTAAATTATCATGAATTCAAGAAGAAATCTATGAACTTGCTAATAGATGTAGCTAGTTCCTCAACAATTTATTGATTAAAAATGCCTTTGAGTTATTTCAATGTAATTGGATGTAATAGTAGAAGCAACATGTAATGAATAGTGCCTTATGAAATGCTTCTGTTATATTTTCATTTTATTAGGTTTTTTAAAGATGTGTCGCCAGGTGAAACACGAGAGAAATGGTATTCCGGATGAGATTAGTGAATATCTTTTTAATAATCCGTGTGATTTCTCATTATTTTAAGCGCATCCAAAAAGTTTTTTTTCAAAGCTATTAGATAAGTAAACCATTTCAAAGAATTATAATATAAACAGTGATAATTTTATTTGGAAACTTACGAAAGACATAATTGTTCTTTTGAAGATTCAGTAATATAGATTGGCTACAAATTCCTTTTTGTGAATGTGTTTTCGTTTTGATTCCGATAGCAATCCTGACAATACTTAAAATGTTTCGTACCGTTTCTCTTTCTCACAATAATTTTTAAAAACTGTTCGTTATTTTTAGTCTGAGTTAAACTAAAGTAAACAAAATTCTGTCAGAAGGTTACTTCGACATCAGCAACAAGTTAACTCAACACTCGTTAATCTTCTCTAGCTATGCGTTTCCCTGCCATAGATGATTTACGTTTTGTTGGCTTGTTAAATAAAAGTGTGTGACTTACATTCATAGATGGATACTAATAGCTCATGAATACTCATTTTCATGTATTTTCTTGTGCTTATCCAGAGATATAATGACTCTTTCAAGAACGGAGAAGTTGTTGCTTAATAAACTGAATTGCAAATATATCGGCACTTAAAAAATATTTAAAGAACAGCAATGCGATGAAATAAAAAACTCCAATTACAAAGAAATAAATGTGAACTCTTGTGTTAGTATCCATATTTCCAAATTAGCATAGAATCTAAAATTTCATGATTTTAAAAACAATTCAGAATTTGTCAAAGTATGTAAAATTCTACAGTAAATTAATTCTTTTTTATTGAGAAATTTAACTGCAAACATACTCATTTATCTTACTTTTTTAAACTTGAGAACTATTTCATGGCATGATTTTAAAATGTAGTTTTTAAAGTCACATTATGAACCATGGTTGTAATTGAAATGATTATTACTTCGATACAAATTCAGTAAGATATATTAGAAATGTTGTTTAAAAAAAAGTGGCATAGTCTTAATTATGAATTAATTGGTCAACAGATCGAGTAAAACCCATAAACCAAATTCCAGTTTTTAAATCAAAGCAATATATATACCAGCTGTTAAGTATAACTTTTATTAAATAATTTATATTTTTTCGTTGCCGAGCACAAGGGCAGCGCGTCATCCCAGTGATCTGGACGTCCTAGGGTCGAGTCCTAGTTCGGGTATGGTTGTTCTTCATCTTTCTCTCTGGGATATGAGTGAATGTGTCCCCCTGTAAAAAGGGGCTGTGCAAGCGAATATGATCGTGAGTAACTAAGATGCACTCTTGGCCCTAATTGGCGCTGCTTAGAAGAAGAGACACACCATCGGTTTAAAATCGCTTACTGCTTCGGCGAGAGTGTCCATGGCAAGTGCCTTAGAAAAAACAACATCAACATATGTTTTTCATAAAAAAGTTGAGAACAGGGAAATTAATTTTCTTGAGAAAATAAAGTGCTCTTTTAGTAAAATTTCCAGTCAGTCCAATTTCGGGAACATTTGCATGAGTCTTGACACCAAGCAATACGACTGATGTCCTTGAAAAATGATTGTTAATCCGAATCGGATTTTTAACGAATTAATTAATAAGTCTATATATGAAAATAAAATCTCTATTCTTTAATTCCAAAATCTAGGCTCAATGCAAATTGCTACAAACTCAAATTGAAATACAGAATTCTATTAATTTGAAAGAGATAACGGTGTTTTAGTGAACAATTTAATTATTAAGGTGAAAATGGGGAAAATTGGGTTTTCATGAAGCATGAATCCATTTAATGATAGGTCATTTGATCACTGTTTCAAACTTTGATGTCACTTCAGGTTGGTTTATAAAGATCTAAATACAATCTAATGTCATAAATTGATTCAGAAATGTATTTTCTTTATCTGGACATTTTTTCACAAACTGAAGCATGATGCTTTTTTCTTAAAAATAGTTTATTTTGGTGATGGCATCAGTCCTGAAAAAACTGTAATAACAATGAATAAAAACTAAAATAATAAATAATAAAAATAACTTCCAAATAACTATATATAAAATAGTCGTAAAGAAAATCAGTTTAAATAAGTCATAAAAATTTGAATTTAAAATAAATAATTGTAAAATAATAGTGATAGCTTTTGACAGAATTCACAGGTATTCGTTTAATACCTATCGATTATGTAAATGGATTATTTTCTGGAAACTTTTATCTGCTTGTAGAAAGAAATCAACATTTTCAACTTATTATACACTTTAGAATTTTAATTTTTATCTTTATAAAATCCAAAGCATTTTAAGAGGATAGTTATTTCTTATTATGCAAATAATAACGAAAATTTATTTTTTATTTTTTATTTATTTTTTTATTTTTTTCAACTCATGAAATTCTTAATTAACCTCTTCACTGTTTTGCCCGTATGCCATACATACATCAAATTATCGAATTTTGATAGTTGTAAACTAAAAAGAAACCATTAATAACAATTATAATTTAATAGTAAAATGACTTCGAATACGTAAATAAGTCAAGTATTCGATGGATTTCCATTTGAATCAAAATAAGAAAAATTCCCAAAATAGGGGGTGTTATCTTATTAGATAGTAAAGAAAATAGAACTGTTAAGTGGCTAAACTTTAATTTCTCTGTTTCCTTTTTGTCATAAGAAGGTCATTTATTTATTTTACTTTCCCTATTAAATTTTTTTTAGAAATGGTAATTTTTTTAGAAATGGAATAAATGGTTTTTTAGAAATGGTAAATTTTTTTTAGAAATGGTTTAAATGGTTTTTAGAAATGGTAATTTAATAATTTTTTTATTCTTCATATTTTTCCGTCAGTTTATTCAAATTATAGATTATAATTATAGGCTTCTCTCATCAATGATGGGAAGGGTTGTACTGCGGCAGGTGATAGACAGGATTCAACCACATTTCCCGTCAGTATTGCTGTTGCGACGATCTGATATTCAGTTCCATGGTTTATTCCGTGTGTCTATGGACGGGTCAGAGAGTCCGGTATGACTGATACTCGAAGTTTTTAAATAACTGGAAACAATATTCAAATATAAATTGATGCAGTAACACCATAAACATACGTTCCTTTTTAAAAGATGGATGTTAAGATTTATATTTATATATATTTTTAATTATTGTTGAATGTAATGAAACAATTACCATTTATATGATTTTTTCTCCATAATATAGCTTATTCAAATAATTGCAAAAGACTTAGTAGAGCGCAATTAAAAAGCCTAGCTTTGTATTAATTCAGCTTATTGAGAATCTTGTAGAAAAGCAATTTTAATTAACAGGATTATTATAAAAAATAAATTGGCATAGTGTAAAGACGCCGTTGTGATCTGATGATAAGGTATCGGCTTCTGAACCGGAGGATTTCAGATTCAAGACCCGATTGGATCGAAAAATCGTTGTGTAAGCTGGTTTGATGCATGTTATATCCGTCGAGGTTTAAACATCTTTCCGCTGCTGTGGTGGGGAAGTTTGATGAAGGGACGCCAGCTTAGGTATCATCCTCGTAATCTGACCTCGGTTCAAAATTGCGAGATCCGTCTCGAAATATCCCAAATGTTGTTTTAAAACTCAACGTTAATATAACTAAAATAAATTAAAGCCATTAAGTAAGAATTCATGTAACGCGTATTTCTTGAACATGTGGCATTTCAGCCACATTATAAAGGAGTTTATCACACTTTTAGTTTTTAAATATTACTGCTATTTTTTAAAAACATGCTTTGAATACGAAATTCAAAAATTCAAATTATTTTACAATCCTATTTTTTGATATTTGTTCGAGACATTCTCTGGAAAGGAATTTTTTTTCCTTATTTATTCTATTGCAATCCATTTTGTTGCTTCAAAATCACTCAATAAATGGATTTCAGCATAAAACCTACAAGTCAAAGCCGAGCTTTCGAGAAATGTATGGTTTGATGGACAATTCTTAACACTCGGTAGAACTTTCTCCCATTTTAAATAATCCCTTTTCGTTCAGGAAGAGAGAAAGAATTAAGCTAGACGGAAAATTCCATCGAAGAGAAAGAAGAAATGGTTTGGAGGCTTGAATTCTTCAGATTCATAAGCAAAAGTTGTGCGATACTTGAGAGATTCAGATCACTTGATCGAATTCTCAGCATAATTCATTAATCACGCACCGACGTTGATCCAGGGGAAGATTAAAGGAGAAAAAGCAATGACAGAAACTGCTCAGAGAAAATGATTTCTCCCCGTTTTTTTTTTTTTTTTTTTTTTTTTTTTTTTAAAGAATGGAAGGAATTTTGAAGGAATTGAATTGAGGAGTTTTCAACGCTATGACTTTAAAAGCTGTTTGTTGTCTTTTTGGGGATAAATCCAAAAAGCTTAATAATGTAATTTGAGAATGGAAGTTTAAATTGTTTTATGTGTTTTGATAGAAAGGATTTCAATTTAATGGGAGCTCATTTTTTGACAATTTTAGTAATTCCGATAAAAACTGATTTTTTTTATATCTAAACTTCATTTATACTTGTCAAGTAACGTTCATAAAATATTGAATTTAAAGCTATCTTATGTTCATTAATTTATTCAGGTAAGATTAAATTAGTGTTATCATTTTACGTTAAAAGCTTTTTTAATGCAAGCAGTTATAAAAAAGCTATATTGAGTAATTCTGACTGAGATAACTAGAATAGGTATTATCAAACTATAGCATCAATCATATAACTTTAACAATAATTACGGGAATTAATTAATTTTTTTGTATGTAAAATAAATGAATTTATTTCCTTCGATTGCGTTATCTAATTTATTCATCGAATAAATGAATTGCGATTAAAAAACAAATTAGGTTGGGATTAATTTAAAATTCAAAATTTTTTTTGACACGCTTAAGAATCTTGGGCATAATTTGTGTGGATTGAAAAAGTTGCTTTATAGAACGGAATCATAGAATTTTTAATCTAATAAGGAATTTAAATAAATTCGTCGGTAGTGATATTTAATAAAAAATCTTTTAAGTTGGTATTTTTTTTTTATAAATTTAAGTTGGAAAAAATATATACATGAAGGCAAAGAACAAGTAACAAAAATAATTTATTCTATTAATAAACTATATATTTAAATGATAATACTCAAAAAACAAATAATTCACTATTCATTCTAACAATATGAGAAACGGCTAATGACAGCAATCTTTCGCATTTTTTAGAAGCTTATTTCAATTATGATATTTTGAAAGATTAAACGGGGGTGTTTTCTTGCTTTGCTTTGTTTAAATAATACCAGAGCTTTCTTTTTTGCTTCGTTTGATTTGAAGGTACAAATTTGTACAAACATCCTTTTCTGGTACAAATTTGCAACGTAAAACACAATACTAATAATTTTCAGTTTTTTTCTAACTTATTTACATAGATTCAACCAAAGTCGATTAACAGATAGTTTCTTGAAAATATTGAATAGAATAAAACGTTATACTCTAAATGAAATGTTTTATTTTATTTTCTGTTGAGAAATATAAAGTATAGATATGAAATGAAACTTTCCATCCCTTAAATAGAGTCGAAGACATTTTAGTTTCTCCCCCAGATAAAGCTTTTCTCTCATAGGAATTTCCAAACCGGTGTACCAAAGTTCCACCTATTCCCAAAACTCATACCAGCGGGTGGCATGGCTTGTATGAAACGAAAAGTTTTTCATTTGAGTGACTAACTACTAAGTTCTGAAAATATTAAATTAGTGCATTTTAAGCAAGAATATACATGTATACAAAAAGGTGTACACAGATGTACAAAAGTTTCACTTGTCCCCCAAATCTCTTACAAGTGAATGGTATGGCTTTTATGAAATGGAAAGTTTCTTAAATGAACGAACAACTACGAGGCTCTGAAAATATTAAATCAAGGTATTTAAAGCAAGAATACACAGGTATACAAAAATTCAAAACTTAAGGAAATTAGAAAGACAAGCGAAATTCCACCAACACAGACATGAAACATATCAAGCTTAATAAAAGACTATAAAAATATTTAGTTTCTATTCTGATATAGCTATAAAACATAGTGGTATCAATTAAATTTCCCCACTATTTCGATGAGGCTTTTCGTCACAATGCAAATTCCAAATAATAGAATCTGTGTCTTAAAATTTTAAAATAGTCTTATTGTCCATTTCTACTCTCAACAATTTATTGGATTTAATTAAGAATGTGGAACTTTTCCTGGGATTCTCTATTTTCCGTGTTAATTTCTGTTCTACTATTTTAATTATGAATTCTGTTTATCAGGAGAATGACAATAGTTGTATAAGTGACATGATTTGATAAGTGAAATGAATACCTCCTAATGAAAATGATATAGTACTTTTTAAAAAGTTCTTTTCCAAAATTTTAAAAAGAAAAAGTATTGTGAATCATCTTTCGAAAACTGAACAATAAATGACACTGTTAAATGCAATCTGCAATACATTAATAAATTTCCGAGACTGATAAAACAGTATTACGACATTTAAAGCTATGAAAGAAAAAAAATGTATCAGATTATTAAGAATTCTTGGAAGATTTCCAGAATCACTGATTTTATTTTGATTTCTTCAATCCAACTAACAATTTTTTAAATTCATTATCAACAACTATGAACCCATATTTAATGGTATTTTTCCTCTCGAATTATTATTTTTTCTTTTACCTTTTTTTCTCCCCTCCCCCCACACTGTTTTTGATTTTTAACAAAAAAAAATTAATTTCTTTTGCCTCTTCCCTCTGAAAAATCTGTTCAATCATACAGTTGCATTTGTTTTAACATTCTTTTCCAATATTCTTAGATGATGAGGAGGAAAACCTCTAAGTTCAAGTACTTTGTAAACCACCTCCTCAAATCAGCAATCTCTCTCGAATGCCAAACAATATCTGTATGGATAAAGCTGGGTTGATAGTGTAACGTTATTTCGTCTCAAATTTATAAAAGGATAACTTGCTTCTTTTGGAGGACGATTAAATTATCCAAAATAATTAGGCAATATGTTAAAAAGAACTTTCAAGTATTTGCTTTTAAAACTAAAAAAGATCTTCATAAAAGTACTCAAGATTTAATCATATTAACGGAGATTAGGAAAAAGAGTAATTTTGTTTCACTTTGTTGTAAACGTTTGTAAATAAAATCCATAGAAAATACTCATGTAACAAAATTAAAGCTTTTCTAATCAAAATTATTTGTATCCTCTTTTTCTTTGTTCAAAAAATAAACAACTACATAGTAATTTATTCTCTGTGAATTACCGGTAAGATTTTTCTTCTTCTTTTTTACGCTTTCTTCAGGTATCTTTCATTCAAAAAAATCTGCAGAAAAACTTCATTTGTTTGAACTTCTTATTTGAATTTCGAAGTAAAATGTTTATTCAAATGAGGATTTCTAATTCGTGCTTGATTTATTATCCGTAAACTTTTATCTCAAATTTACGATGAAGCATTTCAGTAATAAAAAAATCGACAGACAAATGTGAAAAAAACGTAGTTCGAACCTATTTTAAATTGCTGTCATTAAAGTAAAAACATTTCATTTTTTTTTCACGACAGTGCTTCAAAACCGTGTCTCTTCTAATACTTGATCAACTTTTATTACATTCAGGATGATGAATCATTGCAAGTTTTTCTCGTTTATCGTTCTACATGGCTCATTTATATCACGATTTTGTTAATTAAATGTTAAATTCATTTATTTATTACAGTAATACATTATTTACACGCTTTCTTCGATAATGTGGTTTTTAGAAATTCAAATTGTTTTGTTTTGTTTTTACTTTGCTGTAGATTTGGATTTATTTCAAATATTTTCAATTTGTTATAAATACACATTTTAAAAACGTGCTTTTATTTTAACTTTGGGATATAGATACCAATTATTGAGGTATTTTTAACTTTAAAAAATGTGCTTAGGCAAATATACAATTCAGACAGGTAATAAATTGAATTTTTAAATATTTACGAAACACAAAAATTGCACAGGAAAAAAGAGCATTAGCATGCTATAACGTATATGAATTATTATACAGATCATAACAAAATGCGTATCTGTCCTATGCAAAAATTTTCATTAAGTCTTTTATCTAATAAAATGAATATCTAGACACTAGGTCTGCCAATTTTTTTAATTTAAATTTCTCTTAGAAATTCAATATTGTAACTTAAAGTTATTACTCAAATATTGGCGTATGAATCTATGTATCTATGAAAGGGAAAAATATCCGTTTTTATCCATTAGACACATTTTTTCATTAATTAAGTTATTTACTTTTCTTAGGTGATTAGAAATCAATTTCCCGTTACTGAAGACGGAATAAAAAGCTCGTCTTCACGTACTTCACGCTAGTGGGGTTTTGTAAAAGAATGCAAATATTTCAAATCACAAAAGATGTTTTGAATTTTTTTGTTATCTGAAAACATTTCTGTTTGATTTTCGCCATTTTCTCAATTTTGACACAAACGAGCGTATGTATATGACAGAGACACTAGAGAGGAATTTTGTTTTATATATTTTTACCATGGGACACTATGAAACCATGACTTAGGCTATTCTTAATTTCCACCAATTTCTTAGTTTTAATTTAAGCGGTCATGACTTTAGTTGTTCATACAATTCCTTTCTACGAACTATTATTCATCGTTTGTAATTCGTGGTATTCACAGAATTCTATGAATCTGTTATTTGCAATTCAGAAATGCGCGCATCTTTTGTGGAAAATTTTTGTTGTTTCATTTCTTTGTTGTTTAAAAATAAGGTAGTTGCAATCAACAAATACATTAAACATCATACAAAAAATGTGGAAAACCCGTTTAGAAGGAAAGATCTATGACATTTAGTAAAGGTTCTTATGAGAGAATATTATGAATTGAGCGGAAAACGTATGTCCATTTACAAAGCCAACTAAAAATAGAAAGATGTTGAAAAGAAAAGTAGAATTAAATGTTGAAGAAATGAAAGCGTCATCAAATAAAAAAAAGACCTACCAAAATAACAAGCATACTAGAATCACAAGATTTAGTAAAGTGATTTCTCAGAAATTTATGTTCAGAGTATTCAAAGCATGTTTCTGGGGATTGCAATGATGCAATCCAATGAAGTGAATATGAAATTGACTTCTTGCCCTATACATCTAAATTTCAGGCAAGACTTTTTCTAAATTAACTGTACATATTATTTTAAATGTACAATATCTATTTCAATCATAATGTGATGATGAACCCATATGTCATTAAATGTCATAATAAAAATAGTTTAACAACAATGGATTGCTTCCTATTTTATTCGTTTCTATATTAAAAATTGAAAAGAATAAAAATATGGTAAGTCATTAAAATATTTATAAATTTGGTCATAAATAATCATATATAAAAATACCCTAAATTTGGAATCCTGCAATTTCTACTCGTAATAAATTCCAATATAAAATAAATAATCTTCACGTGTTTGCGACATCCGGACATGACATTATCTCTATTATAATCATGAAACTTCTGAAAATCTGAATAGAAAGAAGCTGAATTTGAAAATTTATGTAAAAAAAATTTTTTTTACTTCATATTGGATGATTTTCTCTCACGTATTTTGTCTCCTTATCATTTCAATAATGGTAGTAACCGATTTAATTTACCTCCGAGTAGAACAAACAGTTTCCGTTTTAATAATTTTCATTCGAAACGTCTGACTTCATGAATTGTACTTTAAAAAAATGATGTGTTCATCCAAAAATTTCAAGAATTAAAACTGCAATTTCTGTACTTATTTTTCTAAACTTGTTATATATTTCAAATTCTTTTAGTTAATAATTTGAATATTTCTCTCTAATTTAAAATAAGAAGGTCGGAACATCTTGGTTTCGTTGATTTTCGTATTGCAGAAGACGATTCATTCTACGCTGGGAGGATAGTTGTTCTTCCTTGAAGGAAAAGGAGAAATATATTATCAAAACACATTATTAATATAATAATGTGTTACAGTATTAATATATGCAATGATATGTATCATGTATTATAACACATCATTACGCATCATGCATTATATCACATCATTATACATATCATACATTATATCACATATCATCAAAAATTCTATCCTTCTTTCTCTGAGATTAATAACAGAAAGTAGATAAACTTTAGTCATGGGACATATTCAGTACGCAAGAAATACAATTTTATTGTGACGCTTAAAAGTACAATAATTTGAGAAGTTTTCTTTTTTGATAATCACATGAGCAATTTCATTCAAAATTTACAAACGAAATTAAAAAATAAATTAAATATTCTAAACTTGATATGGTGTGAAGCTTTAAAATGATAATTGAAAGACTTTATCTCTTTTTCAATCGAATTGATTATGAAAAGGAACTTAATTAAATATAAATTTAATGTTTCTTGTTTCAGTATCATCATTTTAGGCCAAGAATACGTCTTAGCTATTCATGCGTCTCAGCCCTTTCCGTGGTGTGGACTTCATCCCTACATTTCATCTATACCTCATAATTTAGACTTGAATCAGAGAACGATCACTTCTGATCCAGTACCTACGGTGATATTGTCTCGACTTGGCAAACTCTTTATCTACGACACATTTATATGAACACCATATACCATATACACGGATAATCATCGGCTGGCAAGGTTCGAGCTCACAATTCATGGAGGACAAATCCAAACCCTACTAACCAAGCTATTTCGGTTATATTATATTTTATATCATCAAGGATTAGAAAAGTAGAAAATAAATTTATGAAATTCTAGAAAAATGATGCTTTCTTTAGATTTATAATAATACTATTCATGTTTTATCATTTTTGGCAGTTTCAAATAAACTGTAAATTTAAATAATCACTAATGCTTAAAAGAACAGAATGCAAACTTTTAAAATTACTTATAATGATAGTTTTTTTTAAATAAAACTATAAAATTCCCATTTTGTAGTGAAAAGATTCAATATTAGGAACTTTAAATATTCGGGGTTTTTTTCCTTCCCTCATTTATATAAAAAAACAATGGTTTCATTAGTCAACAGGCTAAAACCATATACAAAGTTCACAAACGATGAAATAATATGGTTCACTTATTTAATTCTTTTATGAAAAATTCAGCATTATCTACATCAGCGTAAAAGTAAATCAGCAGAGAGTGCTCATTCCACCTCAGTAAGTTAAGGAGAGAAAAGTGCAACGCTCCCAAATACCCATCCGAAATGCTGAAAAGTCCGGGAAGAATTGGATTCAAATGTATTCGGGACCCCTTCTACCGAAAAGATAGTGAGTAATGAGACCAAAGGCAAATTCAAGAAAAGGCGAGATTTTGCAGGGGCATAATTTAATGAAATTCATTAACGGTATACGCCTAAGTTTCCTTTGGATATTGCTCTTAAGAATTTTCCTCTGTCTTGTGTCTCATAATTGATCCATAAAGCTTCGAAACCTGACTTTGAAAGAGTATTAAATTAACTTACAACTTGAATCCCTTGTTTGATTAAAGTCATTGAAAAGTTTTTCAATAAAGCAAATTGTCTTCTGCCGAGTGATATTAACTTTGGTAATTTATAAAATGGGAGCGCGAGGGCTTCCGAATCCCGGTTAAAGATTAAAATAGTTGAATGAGTCATCCAGGTGTTTCATTAAATAAAATCTTAATTGTTACAACAGAAAATAGCTTCTTGAATGAGCTTATGATCATAAAGCGCAGCATAGATTCATTGGATGTAAACTAGATTATTAAATTGTTTTCGCTTGAGAGATTTTAGATGAAGCTTCCGTTCTTACAATAAGCGTGTTTAATCTAATTTTCCATATTTTATTTTAAAAAATATCACGAAGGGCAATTAATTTAAGAAAAACGTTTGGTTTATTTCAAAGTATAAAGTAAAATAAAAACGGGCATCCTCTCACTTAAAAGATAAAGAGCATGATAAAATACATTCAAAGGCAGTAAAGCACGCGCTTAAATTTATACATCAGGAGAAGTTTCTAGAATTTCTTAAAACGGATTATTTTGAATTATAGTGGTATTAAATTTTAAATAGCTTAAAGAAAATTAAATAAATGAAGAAGTAGAAAACTTTGGTTCGAATATGATTAATTTTGCAATTTTTATGCAAGGAAAGGAAATAAGAAAAGTTAATTTTTTTAATTGCCTGTTATCTCTCTTCATAGTTTAGTTTAGTTATAATAACGTCCCATTGTAAAACAACACTATAGCTACTTTTGGATAGACCTCGTAATTTTGAACCATGGTAAGATGACGAGGACTACACCTGAGCTAGCACCCCTCTCCACTCCACACATTAGAGAGAGAACGTTTGGCCAGACGGATTTAACGTGCAAGAGACCCCCTTACACGACCGTTCTTCAATGGAATCGGGTCTCGAACCTGAAACCAGCTGCCTTACACACCGAGATCTTACCACCAGGCCACCTCGACCCTTATCTATCTTTATACGAATGCTGTTTAGGAATGCAGCATTCCATGCATTAGAAATTATAGGATGGTATCAATTTATACAACATTCTCTTCAGGATGAATAGAGGCCGCAGTGCCCTGGTGGTAAGTTCTCGGCTTCGGAAGTGGAGGGTTTCAGGTTCGAGACCAGATTGGGCCGAAGAACCGTCGTGTAAGTGGGTCTGGTGCTCGCTTATTGGTCGGAAGCAAACGTCATCCTGTGAGTATGATGTGCAAGTTTAGAAAGGGGATGCTAGGTCAGGCGTCGCCCTCGTTATCTGACTATGGTTCAAAATAACGAGATCCGTCTTACATCCGCCCTAGTGTTTCTTTAAATCGGGACGTTAATGTAATTAAGCCAATCCGCAAAATGAGTACCCATAAAAATTTGTCCCTAATGCTTGCCTTTTTCTAATTTATTTACTTCTGTTATCACTTTTTTGTCACTTGATATCCCTTCAATCGTAGCCCATTAACTAGATCTTTTATTTTCATCTGAGTAGTTATGCCTTTAACCTTGTCTGGTTTATCTGAGAGTTCAGTTCCCGTATTTCTCTATAAGATCCAAATGCTTTTTTAATAATAAATCTACTTTACTAATCAGTTTTAAAACCTACTCAAAATCCCTTGGAGTCAACATTTTCTATTATATATTTTATTTTTCTCCGATATCTTAGTGTTTCTAAATATAGTAATCTGTGATAAAGGAATTTTATGTTACATTTATTTCAATATCAATATAGGTAGTTATTTAATAGTAATAAAACAACAAACTTATATCTAAAATTAAAAAAAAAAAACTCATATTACTCCGAATTGACTTTGAAGTTGATTTTTTTTTATATTAGAAAGCTAGAAAATGTAATTATGATGCGATTTTCTATTTGGTAGTTAATAAACAGTTAGTAATTTAACCTTTTTACGTACATTTATGTTTAGTTTAAAATTAAAGAGTGAAGTACAGCTTAATTATTTTTATAAAATCTCGGAGTTTCTTAGACGTATAAGTACAGCTGATTATAATATTTGCCACTTAAAATTAACCTTATCTTGTATTTAAATTAACTGATTAACTTATCATTTAAATAAAATTTTCGCATTAAAAATTATTTTTGCCTGTAATTGCTTTAAAAAGCCATGTTGTGCATTAATAGTCATACTCATCTGTAAATGTGAGAATATTGTTTCGTTAACTTCGTATTCTATATTCTTTCGTAATTAATTTCTATCTTTGGAACTGAAAATGTGATGAGTATTAACCCTTTATTTACAGATGGTACTTCAAAGTACCGTTTAAATCCGGCTAATATCTGCCCAACATGACTATTTTTAATAGCGTTAGAAGGAAGGCGAAGAACGTATTTCCAATAGAAAGCAATAGATGTCAACTAAAAATAACATTCAAGTATCTTTTATTATTAATTGAATCAATTTTAAAAAGTTATCTTCTTCCCCCATTTATTCTGTACTAAATATGAACTAATGGTTCAAAAATAAATTTGAAAAAATCATGTTAAAATAATTCAGTAAATAAAAGATTAGGTGAACTTTAGAAATTCACAATACTATACAAAGCTTAGTCATAGACAATGAAATTACTGCAAAAAAAGTAAAAATGCAAACTTAAAGAATGAAAAATATTGCCTCTCCTTTTCTTAGAAAAAAAAACACGTCGACAAATTACAAAGTATTTTATTCTGCATTACGTCAACATATTAAACAACGTAATGGATTGGTTAAATAATGAACTTATTATTATTAATTTTTAATTTAGTTATTTTAATAAATTAAAAAAAAATCTTAATCAGTTTATTAATCAAAACTTAACTAATGATTCAAAAATAAATTTGAAAAGTTGAGGCAAAATAATTCGGTAAGTAAAGGCTTAAGCGAAATTTAGAAATTCATAAGACTATAAACATTTAATTATAGCTAGTGAAATTACAGTAAAAATGTAATAAAGGATGAAAAACTTTGTTTCCCCTTTTCTTAGTTTAAAAAGAAAGTGTAGGCAAATTACAAAGTTTTTTATTCTGCATCACGTCAACATATCAAATAACGCAATGAATTGGTTGGATGTTGTTGTTATTGTTATTAATTTTTAATTTAATTATTTTAATTAATTAAAAAACTTTTTTTTCGTTCTTCTTCAGTTTATTCTGTGCCAAATCTTAACTAACGGTTCAAAAATAAATTTGAAAAATTGAGGTAAAATAATTCAGTGAATAAAAGATTAAGTGAAATTTAGAAATTAACAAGATTTTCATATTTAATTATATCCAGTAAAATTACAGTAAAAACGCAGAAAAGGATAAAAAAACACTGCATCTCCTTTTCTTGAATTAAAAAAAAGAAAATGTAGATATATTACAAAGTATTTTATTCTGCACCACACAACATATCAAACAACGCAATAAGTCGTTTAAATAATGAAAATATTATTATTAATTTTTAACTTAATCATTTTAATAAATTAAAACGTTTTCCTCTTTTTCCTTTTTTTCTGCTCCAAAATTTAAATAACAGATTCAAAAATAATTTTGAAAGATTGAGGTAAAATAATTCAGCAAATAAAAATTTAAGTGAAGTTTAGAAATTCACAAGACTAAACACATTTAATTACAGCCAGCGAAAATACAGTAAAAAGTCAAAAAATGATGAAAAACATCGTTTCTACTTTTCTTAGAAAAAAAGAAAATGTAGATAAATTACAAACACGTCAATACGTCAAACAAAAAATATGTGGGTAAAATAATGAATGTAATATTATTAATTTTTATTAATTTAAAAAATATTTTTCTCAGTTTATTCTGTACCAAAACATAACTAATTGCTCAAAAATAAATTTGAAAAATTGACGTAATATGATTCAGTAAATGAAGGATTAAGGGAAATTTCGAAATTCGCAAGATTATACAAATTTAATTATAGCCAGTAAAGTTACAGTAAAAATGCAGTAAAGAATGAAGACATTGCTTCTCCTTTTCTTAGAAATAAAAAAGGAAATGTAGACAAATTACAAAGTATTTTATTTTGCATTGCGTCAACATATCAAACAATGAAATGGGTTGGTTAAATAATGAGCTTCTCATTATTAATTTTAAATTTAATTAATTTCATTATTTTGATTAATTCGGTAAATAAAGGATAAATTGAAATTCAGAAATTCATAAGATTAAACACATTTAGTTACAGCCAGTGAAATTACAGTAAAAATGCAGTAAAGGATGAAAATACATTGCTTCTCGTTTTCTTAGAAAAAAGAAAATGTTGTCAAATTACAAAGTATTGTTTTTTGCATTACGTCAACATATCAAACAACGCAATGGGTCGGTTAAATAATGAACTTCCATTAAAGGAAATTCCTGCAGACTCGACCGATCAAAAATGCATTTCAGTTTTAAAAGCCATTTATTATCCTGCCTTTCACCCCCCAAAATCCAAGTGTGTGATTTTTGTTGCTGATCTTTGCACCAATCAATCAAATGACGAAATGAGTTATGAAGCATTGAGTCAGTTTTCATTTCAACCTGAAAACTGCTAAAAGAGTATCACAGACAGCTGAATTGTTACATGAAAGTTAAGGGATTAATTACCTTTCTCAGCCATAAACAATGCTGTGGTATTCACTTAAGGGGTGGTATAAAAATTAAAAGAAGTCTTAGACAATGATTCACTATTAAAATTCGCTGACTGAATTCCTAAATAGACTGAATAATGTCTATGAAGGAAAGATCTGTAATAGAAAATTGATAGAAAATTTCTGACTGAAAAATTTCTATTACCTATAATTTCATATCTTTGTAATAATTTTCCTGGGCTTTTATACAATGGTGTTCAATAGAATTTCAATATAGAGTTAGAAAAATATTTGTTTATATGATCGCATTAATGATATAATTATCTATGAAACCTTCGAGCTCAAAAAGTAGGATTGCTAGTCCTGAAATATTCTAAATTGTCTTGATATTTGCTTTATCAAATATTGGGAAGTATTTTGTAAAGATACTAAAACTTTTTTAAAACTCTGGAAAGACTTCTTTATTATAAAAATATTTTAATAGACTTAATACTGAGAAATTTGCGAATACATGATTTTCAATTTAGTGGAGCTTAAAACCCTATCAAAACATATTCCAATATTCATAAAGCTGCAACAGTCATTTTATTATTCCTAATGAATGAACTGTTTTATAATACATAATTCCTTATTATATGAGATATAATTAATTACAATTATAATTATTGTGTTACAATAGTTAATTATAAAATTATAAACTGTATTTCAAGGAGAACATCAGAAATATGATCGTCTGGGTGATCTTCAGTTTCAGAAAAAGTATTGTTATTCATGAAACAAAATCTAACTAGTATTCGTTTTTTTTTTTAATTTTCGGAAGATATTTATTTTCATAATGAATGTCTATAACCTTCTTTAAAGCATATAGAATTTCAAAAAAGAATCAATTATGAAAATAATAAAATTAATTTCAAATCCACATGAGAATTTTGTAACTTTTACGAATAATATCGTCATCTGTGAGATTCTCCATTTTCGGAAATTTCATCAAGTACGATAAGAAGGTGATGATACGATGAGATACTGAAATAGGAGGTTAGATTTCTTTTTTCAAACATCAGAGATACAATTTTGGCTCTGATAGTTTCGATTAGTAATTCTAATCCTGATTTATATGCGAGTGAAGTGAATTATGTGAATCTACTGAATACTAAATTTTATTAAAGATAACATGCAGGCAATCGTTTTTCAAGCAAATGGGTTGCAAATTTGAAAGGACCTTTTTTCGATCTTTTTGATAAACTATTGAAAATATTTAAAGGATCTATTAATATAATATTTATTAAATTTAATACTGTACTATTATACTTACCATTTCAAAATATAAAGTTTATATAAATAGTCGAATCATTTTTTAAAAATCCTGAAGCTTGTTAATTTGATTGTTCAAGATGAGAAGGCTCATACATTGAAATAGTTTCAAAAATGTGTATTTCCTTTAAGTAATTATTACAAAAAATTAGATCCACGCATCAAAATTCCATATTCAAATTAATAAGCAGAAATGTAGAATTTCGAAAGATATTTCAATGCTTTTTTTAAGCTGTATTTTCATAAGTATTGACTCTCTCATCTACTCGGCATTCGACAAATGGTTTGTCCTTTTGCAAATTTATCAGGAAGAACAGAATTGGATTTATGCTCTTCGAGAACAGCAGCTTCATTACTATCTTGATATTGGAGTTTATTTTTATAAAACTGGTAAGGGACAAGAAATAATATTACCCCTCCCCACACATATTTATTAAATCACAGATCTAATGGGGGAGGGGGTTCTATGAAGGGTGTGTTTAACTTAATAGTTATAATTTAATATCAACTACAATCAGTGATTTGAAAACATCCACTAAAACAGGAAGTGCCAAATAACTTATTAAGCTCAATAGGCAAATATGTCAATCAGTTAACATTACTTTCGACAATAGCCGTAAAATATTCTAACTTTACTTATTATCAATACATTGGATATTTATATGCATTAATTTTAAGTATTACTGATGAATGTAATCATTTATGTATTTGTTTTTCATTTCATGCATATATTTTTGAAACACCCTGTATAGCCAAATCTTAAATATATTTATCACTGGCAATTCATTGAAAAATAAAAGTACGCTTCTTTTGATGGTACGGTTTTAAATATGTGCGAACATTTTTCATATTTTGCGTTATTAGACACATAAAATGTATTTTTTAAATAAATATTTGTATTTAAAAATATTTTTAGGGAACTATTCTGATAACCACATCAATACAGATGGACGCATTTTAAAATTCTAAAAGAAATAAGTCATAGTGCCCTGCATTTCAATGTTTATAAAGGTATCTGAATTGAACAGTTAAGAAGCCATTCCAACGAAAAACTTACTAAATGAAGAATGATCTAAATAATAACCCAAAGAACTTTGCAAAATGCCCCATTATTTAAAAATTGCGTATCTGTATTAATTGTGTTTTTGTGTTTGCCGCTTTTTCTCAGAAATCAAAAATCAGAAATTTCTGTCTTCTTAGATGTCCCTTCTTACAATGCACAAATCAGAAAAACTTTTCAAAGAATTAAATGAAGAACGATCTAAAAAATAAACTATTCACAAAGAACTTTGCGAAGTGTCTCATTATCTAAAAATTATGTATCCGTATGAATTCTGTGTGTTTTTGTATTTTGCCTCCTTTTCTTCAAACGTTCAAAAATAAATAAAAAATTCTGACTTTTTAGATGTGTCTTCTTATAATGGAAAGATCAGAAAAGCTGTTGAAATTTTAATTAAAATCATAAGTTTCCGATGAATTCTTACAATTCCCGTAGTGGTCCCTTTGACGATAACTAGGGAAAAGGAATCGATAGTTAGGCAAATTAAATTGAGAAATAAATGACTAGGATTTTTTCATTTCTTCGAAGATTCTCAATTTAATCTTCAAGTCGCTCTTTTTGCTTTTAACGAGATCCAAAAAGAGAAATTAGATTAAGTGGAACTGAACTGAAGAATATTTTCGTGATATTATATTCCGTGTGGAGATAAAGTTGATGCCTAAGTCTATGCTTTTGGTAATTCAAAATCGAAGCACACTTCTATGCATTTGCGGACTTTTCTGCTGAATCAAAATGTCAGGAAAAGTGACGCGATAAGCATAGATGGAGTTAATTTAAAAATTCAAAGATATTTAATTATATTATGCTTTAAGCTTCGAGCTGCGCTTCTGTTTTCTGAATGGAAAATATATTGGAAATTTTGTATTGATATTTCTAATTAGAATTTGATTCGTTTTTGTGAAACCGTTTGATATCTATCATTTCTGTACAGATTTAATAAAACACACAAAAAAGTATTTCATTAATATCTACCAGTTTCCGAAATCATTGCTTTTTGCAGTTGCCAAGCAAAATTTCATAAAATAAGTAACCTAAAAAGGAATTATCAAACATTTTAATATAAAAATTAAAAACCAGAATCAAAATTTTTTAATGCATTTATTTGAACTACATTACCCGAAAGATTCATATCATGAAAAATAAGAATTTCTAAACAATGTATCCCAAATTTATGTATGCTTTATTTACTATATTTATTTTAACAGTAACACAAATTAAATAATTTAAAATAAAAATGTGGATTTCGAAATGTTTAAGAGGATTTCTGTGTGAGAGATGTCTGTAAAATAGGAGGATTTCTGTGAAACAAAACATCCTAAGGAAAAAAGCTGATGAAATCGGTGATGCTATAATGAACATACAATCAACATTTTGAAAATCTTTTAAATTTGAGCATTAATGTCTCAAGTGAACCAAATTCCTCTCAATAAGAGAATTTATGTGTTACAAATGGAAAATAAGCTAATGAAATTAATGATAATGTTACATTGAATATTTAAGAGACAATTTGCAAATATTTTCATTTTGGACTGTCATGTCTCGGACGAAGATTAAAAATGCTGTGAAATTTCATTATTTCAGGTGATTTGTCAATAATAAAAGATTTTTCATCCTGAGCAAAACATGAAATCCTTTTTACATTCTGAGAATATTGTGAATTGTAAACTATTGAGAGCCAGTGTTAAATAAAATGAAATATAAAATTGTTAAATATTTCCCATCAGATGGAAAAACATTCCAGAAGTTCATAAATGAAAAATCATTTTTTACGGGAGGTTAATCTGTTTGAAACCTTTTGGTTAAAAATATTTCATGAATTTTTGATTTTTACTTTCTTGCATGCGAAGTATAGAAAGGAAATACAGGGCGCATCATAAAATAATGCAAATTTCAAAAATTCATAATACTCAGGAAAAAATTAAGTTTGAGAGCATATAATCATAGTGATGGGTGTTTTTTTTATTTCACAATATTTTTTCTATTCACAGCGAGATCGGTAGTTCTTGTCAATAATTTAGAATTTTATTCTTAAAAACTTCCTTTCAATCTCTTCAAAAAATCACAATTTATTAAAATATTTACATTACAGAGTATATTTCAAATAAGCTTGACATTAAATATTAAGTTATTTGCAAGAAATCTACTGATACTTTAATTTCAAAATCGAAAAAATAGAGAAAGAGGTCACGAACAGACTCTCTGTGTAAAAAAGAAAAAGTACGAGACTTATTTTAAAAAAGGAACAATTTCCCTTTCTATGCTGAAAATTTGAATAATGAGAAAAAGACAATTTTCCCTTGAAAGCGTGAATTCGAATGGTTTTTCTTTCTTCTGCTTCAAAAAAAAGACTTTTTTTTGTTGAAAAAACTATCTGTATGTAAACCCAAACGAAAAGAGAATTTAAGTTCAAAATGGGTTTACATTTTATTTATTGAGTGCAAATGAATTCGATTTCAAATTTTTCTACTTTGTTGGCTTTATTGTAAGTAGTATTCTCTATTTTCTTGACTTTATTGAGTGGCAAATGAATTCGATTTGAAAGTTCACTACTTTGTTGGCTTTATTGTAACTTTAAAACTGAATTTGTAAAACTTTGCTCACGAATTGTTTCTCAAAAAAACTAAAAGATAAAAGTAGATTTCTTTTTAAAAAAGTTTCCAAGAAAGTTTCTAAAGAAAAAAGTAGATTTTGTAACATGTTTTTGAACGCTTGCGTTGTAAGCTAGCATAATTTGTTTTAACATCTTGCGCTCTAATTTTTGACTATTTTGTTTTATGATAAGTAGAAACTAATTTTTAAATCTTTGTATAAAAAGAGGAAGAATTGTTGTTGTCAAACAATTAAAACTCGAATTTCTCTTAATTCAAATAAGCTATTTTTGATAATTTTGTTTGTTTGCTAACATGGCAACAAAATAACTTAGACATTAGAAATTTAATAAGATGCTTTAATACTGAAATTACGAATTTCTCTCAAATTTTGGCACTAATCTTTGCCCAGGAATTTTTGATTGTTTCTTTCCCACCCTTCTATATACAAATGGCGTTCAAAATGTAGGTTACATTTGTCCAACCCATTCAGATGGCACCAAGGCAAAACGAGAGATATGTTTGTTTAGACAATATTAAGTTCCACGTTTTACAACATTTGCAGTTTCAATCGGATAGTGAAAACCATTGTTCCGTAGTTTTTGTTTTTTGTTTTTTTTATTTTTTTGCGGGCAAAACGTTTAACGAGGTCGGAGATTCATCGTGAAATATTAGGAGTGTATGGGCCACATGCAATTTCAAGTCCAACCATTGTGAAATGGTGCCAGCAGTTCGAAGAAGATGGCACAGACAACCAATATGGAGGAGCAAGGAAGGTCAACTACGGTGAGCACATCAGACATGGTGCAGCGGGAGGAAGACATTATTCTCAGCAATCACAGAGTGGGAATCGCTCACATTGCACAGGATTTGGGTGGAAGCCAATTTTCCAACGGTGACCAGGTACAGGCAGCTGTTCTAAGTTGGCACCAGGACCAAGGAGCGATTTTCTATAGTTAGAACATCGAACCATTAGTACTCTGTTCCGACAAATGTCTGTTTGATTATGTAGACAAATAGTGTGCTAGTATATGTGTTACATTTTATTGTTAGCTGACTTGTAAATAAAGTATTTATGACCTAAATATTTGAGAGAAACTTAATTTTTGAATACCCAAAGTACACATGAATACAACTCACAAAAGGGACGAGCGTAATGGATGAAACTTGGAAAATTATTTTATTTGCAAGTGAGCATCAAATTGTCGACTGATTTGTCAAAAAGATGACTACCTCTTGATTTGTTTGTCTGCATTCTAACTCCATTACTCAAAAACACATCAAGCGCGGAGAAAACTAAATTTGATATGTTGTATCGGCACTGAAATCGTAAATATGTAAAATTTTGAATCAAGACATAGTGGGAAAATGATAGCATACTAAGAAGCATAGAGTGCACCATGTTGAAAAATAGAAATACTTTAGATATAAACTCCTTCTTGTTTAATTCTGATGTCAGATAACATTACGAATAATAAATCTCAAAACGTAGAGCTTTTACTGAAATTTCTTTCTCTCCAGTTTTAGAATTTCACAGAAATGCCTTTTATAATTAATGAACAAATTGTTTCCCAATAATAGGATTACTGCTTCAACGTTCCTCAGAATAATTCGGTATATTTCAAAAGATTGTGTTAAGTTTTAGTTCGTCCCATGTACAAAATGCATGAGAAGAGAATAAAGACTCTATGAGAACTGAGAAACCATTTATCTCCAAACATTTTAATCACACACCGAATGCAGTAATATCTGAAACGACGAAGGTGAGACTAAACAATTAAGTACGCTTCAATCAGTTTGATTTTAATAATTACATTTAGAAGTAGCATATATCTCTTTGAATTATTTAAAATCCCCAGCAATTTAATCCATAGCACTTTCAAAATTCCCGAATTTAAAGGGATCAGTGAATAAATCTAGACCATCCATATACTTTAATAAAATTAAAATGTATTAAATGATTCTTTCTCGAATAAAGTGCATATGAATCTAAAAGCTTTTAAAATTCTGTTTCTTTTATAATCATCATGCTAAAAACGAAAGAAATTATTGATCATTTTCAAAACATGTTTTACTGATTTGATATTCTCGCTTTCTGAAGAAAAATTAAAATGAGCAAAGTCCATCAAATGTTTATCTGTCATAAGGATCTGGCGTACATTAAATATGGCATTGGATGCCAAATGTTCTTCAAAATATACTTCAAAATTATGTTCCATACATAAATAACAATTTTAATGTTTGGAAAATCCATGTTAATCCAGGACTGAAACAGAAACGTTTGAAAAAAAGGAAAGCACTAGAATTATCATTTTTACTTTCGTCAAGACTTTAATAAATAAAAAATGAAAAAAGTTCTGATACTAAAGTAAAAGCAAAACCGCTATTTTTTAGAATCCATTATTGTGATTTCTAAAATAAAACATTCTTAAAATTAACATATATGTTCTTGGAATACTTGAGAAGGGTTTGAGCTTCTCATACTGTAATGCAACTTCCAACTTTTAAAATGACTATGAAATTCAGGAGACTCTACTGAGATATTTGGAGCTTTGGTTAAATTTTTTGAAAGAATTATCAATTAGTAACAAACTGCCCTATTAAAAGTGATCTATTTAATTAAATTATGTGGAAGTATAACATTCTTGCTTCTCTCTATTAATTTTTAGCATTTTTCTTTGAAATTTAAATATTTGAAAATTCTACAAAATGAAAATAATAAAATTATATCCAAAATCTTCATTTACATGCTCAGAGAAATTTAAAAATTTTAAAATTCATGCTTATTTCTTATTTCATATCCATTAAAAGCAATAGTGTCTAGAGTTTTAATTTTCATGTGATTTGATGAAATTATTTAATAATCACTCCAATAAATTATACTCTTTATCCTTATTTTTACTATGTGGATAAGTATGATTATGTGAAGGAAATGCTATCTTTTAACTACTTTATGGTAGCATTTCGTTATCTTCAGAATTTCTGTTCGTTAAATAAGTATCTTAATTCAGTCGAATAAAGCAAGAAATGAGAGAAGAAAGGATCAAATATTGTATCAAAATGGATAGCGAAGGTCGAGTTCTTAAAGTACTTATAAATCCTTATTTTGTATATGTTCCCTTCATCATTAAAGGTTTTCGCAAAAACTTATAACAGCAACGATGATTAGAATTAAATTACTTAAAAGACAAGCGCCCGAACGCTCTGAAAGTGATTTGAGCTTAAAACATATAAGACCTGCGGGAAATCGAAAATTATTCCATTCTCAATTAACCAGCTCACGTGACATTTCGTGATTTTGGCAGTTAACCGTTATATCACGCTTTCGCTTTGACGAAGCGACAGAAAATGCGCCTGCTTAACAACATCTTTACCAATCAATGAAATAATCTTTGCCCTTTCTCGAAGAAGCTTAACCGATAAAAATAATGTGTGAAATAAATTCGTCGACAAATACTTTATTTTAAATAAAATATTCATTTCTATCTTCTGCTAAAACTAGTTTTCATTATTCATAAATGATAATTTTTAAAATTGAGGCCTTTAGCTGATGTTTTAAAGTCACTTTCTTAAACTTTTTACAATTGCTAATTTAATATTTTTGAGTTACATAAGGATTAAATGGGGATGAACTGCTTAAATTAAAACCATATTCAACTGAAAAAGGGCACTTCCTCTTTAAATTTTGGAATCAAAGGAAAGTTATTTGATGAAAATTTTAGAATTTTCGAAATCTACATAGATGGCTCTTGAATAGGATAGCTAAATTTGAGCTGTTTTCACATTTGTTTATAAGAATTGGCTTTCATATTATTGCTTAGGGCTAGTGACAAAAAGCAGGACTTTAATAAGATTTTTTTATTTCTCATTTTTCTATATAAACAAAACTATGTGTTGACGGAATTTCTACAATTAAATGTAAGTCTGTATAAAAAACTCAGTTTCAAAGATGAAATTTCGAATACTGTATCTAAATTGGCTCCTTTTTCAATATTTATCATAAGAATTTTATAGTTATCTTTAATTTGAATGCATAATTTTTAAGAAAAATTCTGCATCAGGTTTTTCTCATCATTTTCTAAAATAATATTGAAAATTACTGCATAGAAAAAATTACTGTATAGAAATTCATAGTGATTAAAACAATTTCAGAAAATAAGAATAATGCTGTGTCATTAAATGCAGTTGTAGTATATTTTTAAAAAATTTAAGAAATGAAAAAATGTATTGATCACAACAATTAATTTAAATATGAATTTTCAAAAATTATCAAATGATATGATTTAAAATTAGTTCACTGTGAATTAGGAAACCAGCGTCAGGATTTGATAAAAAGCAAATATATGAAGAATTATATCCGCATCAAGTTCAATTTAAATTAAGCTGAAATTTTATCTGCATATTATTGTGAAATCAAACATAACTGAAGAGTATTTATACAAATTATTTATTTTTTATACTAATAAAAATATCAAAAAATTTAAATCGGAGATTCAAAATGCGTAAAACTTTCTTTGAATTGGCTGTATGTCGATGGAATATCGAATTAAAAGAGTTTCAAAAATTTAATCTTTTCATACTACTTACAAAATTTTTTCTGAAAACTATAGTATTTGATACAAACAGAAAAAAACATTTGAAAATCATGTCTTTTAACATGAAAACAAAATTATCTCCGGAAATTACACGTACGAAGTTATGCCAAACAGAAGCATTTGAGTTAAAGCCTTCCCAGTTCCAGATAGTGAAAATTGAAATAAAGAACTTTTCTATTTCATATAATTGATATTGATTGAAAATAATCAATTCTTTTTTCCCATATTTTATATTGCTTTATATTTCATGATGTAGCTTTAATATTTTAAAAATAAATCGAAATGGAATAATAGTATAAAGAGTTTATTTTGTTGTAAATCTGTTTAAAGTAGGTTATAAAGCTAACAATATAAAAATTACATATTTTAAAGAATTGCAGATTGCGTTCATGAAATTATATATATATGAATATAAGTCAGTCTTCGAGAAATATCTTTTACAGCAGAGTTCTGGAGCCTCAGTAAGGAAAACGATTGTTATTATTTACGATTGTTATTATTACGATTGTTATAATTTAGTAGCGAACGTCCTGGCACAGGAGTAGCACGTCTTCTCCGTGATTTGGGAGTCCTAGATTTGAGTCCCGGTTCCTGCATGGCTGTTTTTCTTCTGTATCCTATCTGTGAGATATGTGAATGTGCCCCTTGTGAAAAGGATCTGTGCAAGCGAATGCGATGCTTGAGTAGTTAAGACGTAGTCTTGGCCCTAGTTGGCTCTACTTAAAAACAAGAGAAGCATCCTTGGCTTAAAACTGTTGACTGCGTAGGAAGCTTGTAAGTGGTAAGTGCCATTAGAAACAACAACAATAATTTTATAAAAGCGAGGCAACTTTCAAGCTATGTAAAATATGCTCATATTTTATCTACTCTTGTAACTTCGTGCGCAAATTATAAAGAACAAAATGATGAAATTATTGTTTTCAAAATGAAAGACAAGTCAATAATAACAGATGATATTAATTGAAAATATATTAGACGACGATCAGATTTTATGAGAATTAAGTTGCTAACCATCTTCATGAAAAAAAGAATTTGGAAAAAGGATAGGAACTAATATGGAGGATAATAATATTTCTTTTTATGAGATAATCTATCTGGGAATAAACGGTGAAGTATTGTTCTGTTATTTCATTTTGTAGGCCGAAAGTAGAAAATGATTGTTGAGAATTATTTTTTTAAATTTAATTTGTAGAGAATATTTAGTTTATATTTCTAAATTAAATTCTATTTTCAAGAATTTAAGGGTAGAAAATGCTTGCGGGATTTAAACCCAGGTAGATAAGAGCTAATTACAAGAAAGTCAAACTCCGTGAGTTGCAATTAATCACAGATTTCATTAGAAGTGTTTAATGTTCAAACTAAGAAGATTAGTTGGGGCGTTAAAATACCTGTGAGGAGAGAAAAATCGATATTTTAACTAAATGTTCTTGGACTAAGGAATACCTTATTTTATATGCTAATATTTAGCTTGACTTGTTTCACATTTGTAGCAAAATGTTTTTTTTCCAATCGATATTTTCTAATGTGCTTGAATTTGAAATTTTCTATTCTTGTGAATTTTTCATGACAGTATGCTGTCTTGATATTTTTAGAACGTAATCACTTGATTAAAATAAATTTTATTTCATATATGAAGAACATTCTACGAATGAGTTGATTAAAAAAAGGATTTTTAGATTTAGATTTTAACACTATACTTTCAGTGCATTAATATTATTAAATTTTTAAATACTGTTTTTATTTAAATATTAAGGAATAAGTTTTTTTTGGATAAAATTTGTGCTTACATAATGCTTTTTTCATATTAACTATCATTTAATAATGAAAACCTTGAAATTAAATATTCCTCATTGAATGCGTTTATTGAATTTTTATACATTTTATCAATAAATGTTTTGATTCATTATTCCTGATAAATGAAATATTTATCATTTTGGATTTATTGTGTTCTTTAGTAGATTTTTACAGTTTTCCTATGCACTTCATAAAAAGTGTTTCAGAAAAGTTTCTGAAAAGGGTTAGGAATTTCTATTTTAAAGCAAAATCAAAAATCAAATTTTGGAGGAAAATCAAAAGTCTTCAAAAACTAATCCAGAAATTAGCAATACAAGTTCTTATACAAGTGCCAGATCAACGCACTGAAAATGGGGCACTTGAGCTGAGGTCTTCTCATGATAATTAATAAAAAATTATTTTTTGAAAGTTTCATATTGTATGTATTTCTGTATGTGTATTTTGATCACTCCAGTATCAGTCAAATTTTTTCATAATTAATTTTGTAAGCATTCTTTATTACCCATTTTTTTACGACAGAGTCAAAAAATTTCCTGTTGATGATTTTAATAATTAACTATCATAAAATCAAAAATTTTGTAGAAAAACCTATTTTATAGAAAAATCAAAACCCAATTTTGTAGGAAAATCAAAAGTCTTCAAAAAATCATTCAAAAATTACAAATGCGTACTCATATACAAATGTGAGGTCAACGCATTGAAAATGCAACAATTGAGAAGAGAACTCCTAATGCTAATTAATAAAAAAAATTGAAAGTTTCATAGTGTATGTGTTTTTGTACATGTATTTGGATCTCTCGAGTATTATTCAAATTTTGCATAATTAATTTTGTATGCATTCTTTATTACCCATTTTTTTAAGACCACATCAAAATGATTTTAATAATATTTTTTTCTGGAATTCGTTTTTACTTGTCTTTCTACATTCTGTATATATGTAGTGCTTGCATGTATTTTAATCAGCGACATCTATTGAAAAACATGCGAGGTGTATATATATATATATATATATATATATATATATATATATAT
>JAOUZG010033096.1:0-23012 GCA_026289955.1 Argiope argentata
AAGGATGTGTGTGTTTCAATATTATTTTCTCTGTGCGCGGCATTTTCCAAGCTGTTTTTAAACTTTCGCTTCTCTTAAAAACCAATTGTATTTATTGTTTAGTGTGTTTACATTTATGAAAATTTGAATCTCATTCTTCTATAAAAATGTAGAATTTTAGAGCTTTCCCTCCACCATTTTAGTAAAATATCAATTCCGGTACAATCATTGCTCGGATAGAAAGAGAAAGATGAATAGGACAATGAACAGAACATCTGAAGAAAATAATACTAAATAATACTATAAATGAATTATTTGATTATCAAAATTTGTTTGGTTTAAAAATATTTTGGTTTTTGATCAGTAAACCAACTGGTCGCCAAAGGTGACTAGTTATTAAATATTTTTTTAAATAATCTTCAGAAGAAGTTACTTAAATGAATTAAATCAATAGTATTATTTTATTTTATTACTGTGATTAAATATTTTTGGAGATAATTATATGTAATAGTGATAATAATATGTAATAGTAATCAGTTAGCAGTTTATTTCTTGAAAACTAGAAAGAAGTAATATATTGGGATTTATAGCATTAATAGCTGTTAACCGCGGTTTCCAGATGTAGAGAACAACAGTTTCATCAACAAACACCAGAGATCCCACACAAACACAAAAATAGTTTGAAGTTTCAGTCAGTTCACAGTTGTAAGTCGTTCCGCTGATGCGATTTCGTACATATTCGGGAGTTCCAGAGAAAAGAAGAGGTACAATAAGACGGATTGTTCCGGCAATTCAGAATGATGAAAAAGCAAGAGGAGACTCGAATGAGGTCAGAACAGAAAGTGGTCAATAAATTTAGTAGATGTTGAAGTGCTTCAACGTTTGAAAAGAAATTTGCAGACTGGTCTTGTTTGTAGTAATTTTACCCAGAACATTTTTGAAGGAGATATCTGGTTCATCTAACTGGAGAAATGTCAGAAAATTTCTCTCTATAATATGAATACTTTTTCCACGGGAGAATTACGTGTTCAATATCATTAATGCTATTACATTCATGACAAAGAGGATCATTACGAAGATTAAACCGATTCAACAGTCCTGGTGTTATAATTGTTTTGCTGATTAGTCTGGCCAAGACAACATCTTCCCTCCGATTTTTGGATGAGGGAGACAGTGTTTCAATGCTTGGAATGTCACCTAATGAAATGAAATATTTACTGTTTCTATAATTAATGATTGTGATCTGATGTGTCTCTTTCTTGAGGCTTGGAATAATGTGCTCAGGAGAGATTCATTAAAACCTTGGCGTATTTTCTGTAACCTCTTTGGCAAAGCGATCTGCAAGCTCGTTCCAGGTTATATTCGAATGACCAGATGCCCATCGGAAGGAAATTTTTTAAAATTTAATTTGGCTAAAGTTTTAACTTTGGATGAAATACGTTGGATAATTTTTGGCGATTGAAGCGAAATGTTCTTCAACGATGCGAGAGCAAAGAAGCTATCAGTAAGAATCAAACAATCTTTTCCAGGAATTCCAAGAACATCTAATGCTTCGACAATGGCTATACTTTCAGCAGTAAAAATGGAATTCACAAGAGGGACTCGAAACATGAATTTGTGGATAGAAAAAAACCCAGCAATTGAAGTGTGCTGGAGGTTTTGGATGCATAAGTAGCAATAATAAAATGATCAGGAAAGCAAATCCGAATACATTCATTAAAGTAACTATTAATTTCAATCAAAAATAGATTTTTATTTTGTAATTTAAAATCCGTGAGAAAAATGAAAAAGTTATTTCAGCTAGTTATAGGGTTTTCCGGTAAGGTGATAAATTGGTTGGTAGAGGCATTAAAGTTCTTAAGAATAAGGAAAGTCTATTTTTTGTCTTTGATAGTTAATTTAATTTCCCGATTATTTTGGGAGTGTTCTGTTAGAAGTGGAGAATGTACACCATTAGCTATTTGCTTGATAAAAAACTGGGAAGCTAGTCGCTTGATTTTTTCTGAAAAAATTTCCTGAGAAGCAATTTCTCAAAAGTACAACATTTGGGGTCCATTTAGGAAAGCGTAATGCAATAATCAGAGCTATAGTTTGAATCGAATTGCATGCTTTAAAGTGTGTTTCGGAAAACCTGTTGATTATGGTGCAACCGTAGAAAAATATGCTGAAAATACTATTATTTGTGATATTGATAATATCTTTAGTTCTGGGGCCATAGTTTTTTGATGCGAATATTTTGAGACCATTTATCTTTTTAAGCGCATGATTTCTGAGATTTCTAAAGATAACTGAGTTTTGATTATTTTTAGAAAAAGGGAATACCAAGGAATTGAATCGTTTCATTCCTTTTTAAAGAGTGTCCCGCATAAGAGATGCGTGGATAATTTGTAATTTTTTTTCTTCGACAATTCAGTTTTTGCATTTTTTTCTGGAGTAATTTCTAGTTTCCAATAATTACACCACCTGTATATGTTTTCCATTGTGTTTTCAATCTTTTTGACAATAATTTCCCAGGAGTGATCGTTACAAAAGACAAAGATATCATCCGCAAAGAGAGTGCATACGACCCCTTCCTCTCTTGTTTCAAAGAAGTCGTGCATAAAGATGACGAATAGAATTGGTGAAAGAACACTGCCCTGAGGTAACTCTTTGCTTAGTTTTCAGAAAGGTAGTGTCTTCAGCGAATCTGGAAAGTTCTGAATTGAAGAAAATTGGACAACCACTTTGCCATCTTGCCTTTTATACCAAATTGTAAACATTTAAATATAAGGCTGTCCACAGGAAGAGAATCATATGCATTTTTATATCAAGATTCACAGCAAAGAAGTATTTTTTTTTTGTTTGCAAGCTTCTGTGATTTACGTTGGCTCCTGTGTCAACGATCATTCGGCAGGGATTTCCGTTGACGAAGGCATTAACAAATACACTTTTTTCACCACTGCCTCTTGAAGATATCTGTAAAACTCTCAAGCGGTTTTCCTGGTTGCTTCTAGAAGAGTCTTTAACCCGTTTATCTAAGTGGACCGAACAGTTCCTTCGAACATGGCCCTCTTCGCCGCATTTCCAACATTTCACAGTTCTCTGGCCATGTTTGTTGGACCTTTCACCTCTTTTCTGTATAAACTGGAAAATTGTTTTCATCATCTGGAATAGATTTTGTAGCGGAGGATCTGATACATCTTGAACCGTAGCACCTCTTACGGAGTGGCGATCCCTCCGTGAAGCTTGCTGAGCTGCTTCAAATTTCATTGAGTAAACCAAGGCTGATTTCAAGTCCTTCAATTCAGCCATTCGCAGTGACTTTTGTATCTCTGGATCCCTCACACCGTCTATGAAATACTGCAGGGCCAGTGTTTCCCGTACCTCGGCAGGACAGTCGGAGAAGGCAAGATGGGAGAGTCTCTCTACATCTGCTGCAAGCTCTTGCAGGCTTTTATTCGATCGTTGTTGCCGGGTCTTTAACTGAAGACGGCTATAGTCCTTGAGGCACTTTTCTCCGAAGCGCAACTCCAGAGCATTTGAAAGAGCTTCAAATTCCAGATGTTGATCTTCAGGAACAGTCCTCAAAATATCAGCAGCTTCTGCCCGTAGTGATGCAGCCAGTTGACGAGCCTTCGTGACTGGATCCCAACCATTGGCTTCCGCGACGATGGAGAATTGAGTCTTGTAGACTTGCCAGGATGTTTTTCCGTCGTACGTGGAAACTTTAATGCTTGATTTAGGAATAGCAGGCACAGGTTGAGCTATGCCAGATTCTCGAACATTCGGAGATTGGTTTTCAGGTTTTATCTGTGCACCTTCCATTCTCTTCAATTTTTCCGCAAATTCTTGTGCAAATGCGTTCAATCTTTCATCAAATTTCTCTTCAGCTCTACGTAGATTTTCACAATTCTGCTCACAACTCTGCTGAATATTGTGAATCTTTGTTTCGTTCTCTTGAACCTTTTCCGCCAAAGCATCTACTTTGGAATTGATTGCTTCAACGATCTTCTCTTGCCCTTGTTCTATCCCTCGTTCTATCTTCTCCATCTTTTCTTGCCCTTCTTCTATCTTCTTCTCCATCTTTTCTTGCCCTTGTTCTATCTTCTTCTCCATCTTTTCTTACCCTTGTTCTATCTTCTTCTCCATCTTCTCTTGCCCTTCTTTCATTTCTTTAATGAAAGCAAAAAGCTGTTCAAATTTTGCTTTATCTGCTTCCTCCATCGCTCTAGTTTTCACCATTCAACCCCACTTCTGACACCAGTTGTTACGTTTTTAGCGTAGCGGGCTCGGATTGAATGGACTTTAGTTGAAGACAGCACAAACAAATTTATTTACAGCTATTTACAGGATAATTGATAAAGTAAAAATTTTAGATAAGTACAATTCAGCAGTCAACAGTCAATTACAGCGTAAATGCAAGGCTTACGCACGATACAAACAGAGTGCAAAACAGCTATCGTATAGCACAGCAACAGCAAATCACAGCGAGCTCAATAACCCAGCGTTAACAGCAAACGCAAATACAGCTCACAAATCCTTTAGTCCAGCGAGACGCTTTTTATTTCAGAGCAAACTCGCAACTAACTCGATCAAATCACTATAGCAACTAACTAACTCACGCCGGCTACTCGTCCTTATATAGGCGAGAAGCGCGTGCACCTGAGTCTCGTGAAAATTCTCAAAACATCGCGCACAATCTAGCGGTTACTAGATTATTCCTTTCGCCAAACCAATCAAGCTGGCGCGAGGCTCCTCGCCAAACGTGGCCAACTTTGGCGAGTTTTCGTGCCGCCCGCCCGCTTGTAACAATATTGTAAAAAATAATAAGATATATTGCTTATTATCGGCATCCACAAAAGCATTTAAATATTATTCTCAAACCATTATGCGACACTCATCGATAAGCTAAAATAGATTCGGTTCAAGCAGTGTATGCACATTTTAAACAAACTTGTAATCCCCAGAAAGAAATTACTGATGTAAGTAACGATAATACAAAAGTATTTGAAACTAAAAGTTTATTAGAGACAATACACAAGAAATGTCACTTATCTTACGTTTAATAGTATGGTTTGCACTACAGTCATAAATTTACATTATCAATAAAATATTTCAAGAAAATAATTGTTCATGACTCATATTCCAATTTAATAAATGAAATTAAATCTGAAATCCAAAATTTAAGAGCAAAATTCAACACATTTTTAGAAGACACATAAATGCTAGCACGCAATTTGAACATTTCAGAACATTTTCCTGTAAAACGAATTCGAAAAAAATTATATTCCGAATAATCAAAAGACGATGTTATAAAAAACCTGATTGGGGAATTTATGTGTTACTTTTTTAACACTGTAATTGATACTTTTATTGTATAAATAGAAGATGCATTTGAGAATATAGATTAGAAGATTATATTAGATGCCGAATATTATTTCTGATTTCAAATTAATCACTGATATAAAAGCTTTAGAAAAACACGAAATTAGAGAAATGTTCCAAAAACTTGGCAACATTTTATAACAAATTTGTAGATGAAAACCTAATAAAGGAAATTTGTTTGCTACGGGATTTGATTTCGAATGAAAGAAAAAAGAGATATCAATAACGCACAAGACACATTGCAGTACGTACTAAATAATAATTATGAATAGTTATTTCTGAATGTATTAAGTGCGTTATAACTTTTCTTCACGTTGCCAGTTACTATGGCAAGTGCTGAGCGATTTTTCAGCAATAATTAAAATTAATTAAGAATTATCTTCGGTTAAGCATGTTTTTAGCACACTTAATTGCAATATTGAGGATCGAAGAAAAAAATTGCAAAAAGTCTCCAGCGCATACCTTCAAGCAACCATTTCTGAAATTTTGGTTCTATTAGTTGACCGAATAGGCCGCTAGAGTATTAAATATAGAAGAAGGGCTTTTTTTTTATCACCCTGTGTACAGTAGGAATAGAAAATGAAGGCACGGAGCTCTAAAACGATGAGATTCGGAAAAGGAATTTTTTGACAATAATAACACATTAAAATACATCGAATATAATAATAACACACTAAAAACACATTAAAATGCATCAAATATAATAATAACACACTAAAAACACATTAAAATGCATCAAATATAATAATACATTAAAGATCAAGGATGCAGCATCGAATTTTATAAAATTATTTCATTGCTTTTCAATACATACCGACTTTTGCAAAGAAAAACAATAATCATTAAACCACAATTTTCCTTACTGGAACATATACAAATTACATTCTATAACAAAACAGGTAATTTAATAATACAATTTTCTTATGGAAAGGATTTAAAAATTTATTTTTCAGAAAACATAGTATCACAAAACAGCTAAAAAATTCCACTGTTGCATTCTGTTTTGTGCTGTTACACAACAAAGAACCAATTAACAGTATAAAAAATAATCATACACATTTTATAATATACAACTGAGCCTAAATCCAGCTACCTCTTTCACAGCGCCTGGCCGCGAAAAAAAAAAAAAAAAAAAAAAAAAAACTATTTATTTGACAGACGTTAAAACTGCTCTTTGAGAAGATGTCCCTAAAATAATTTTCAAATGCTAGCTTCAGATCACTTGAGTAAAGGCTTGAGGAAAGTTTAAATGCTTTTTCAGCCATAAAGCCTTTTTTTTTTTTCACGATTTCTTATATTGAGATTGTTCTGAGTCAAGAATAATCAAAGATAAAGAGGGGAAATTTATAAAAAAATCCTTAAAAAAAACATTTAACAATAATTCTGATTCAGCACATTTTAAAAATATGACTTAAAAAATTAATTTTTAGAAATTTTCAATGAAATTGTTTTCGTTTTTTACAGAACTAATATTTTTTAAACTGATGAATCGAAATTAAATCTCATAAATTTATGAACAAGCATATTTTGAATTTTAGCAATTTAAAATCACTCTAACTTTTCTTTAAA
Organism: Argiope argentata; assembly: GCA_026289955.1. NCBI lineage: Eukaryota > Metazoa > Arthropoda > Arachnida > Araneae > Araneidae > Argiope > Argiope argentata. The sequence continues at coordinate 6,913 of JAOUZG010033096.1, forward strand.
AAAACCCTTAATATTTTCATATCGTAATTTTGCTTACTTATTAAATGTAATTGTAAGTCAATTAATTCGTTAAATATAGATAATTTATTAGCAAAGCTTTTTTTAATGATACATTTTATTTTTATTTTTTAACGGTAGAATTCTTTTTAAACAATTGCCATTTTAGAATTTAAAATTTTGAAAAAAAAAAAAATATTTCCTAAAGAGCAAATTATCGCGAAAGCTTTTTACTACACTGAGCGGTTTTGTTTAGCGATATCATTAAAAAAACCATGCAATAAACAATATACAAATAGATTGTTATGAATTTGGTGTAAATTGATGTAAATATTTATGAATTTTTGTGTACATTAGATGTAAATATTTGATTTTTTTGTGTAAATTAGATGTATATATTGTAAATATTTACAAATTTTTGTGTAAATTAGATGTATATATTGTAAATATTTACTAATTTATGTGTGAATACTGCAAATATTTGTAAATTAATTGTATAAAATTGTAATGGAATCGCAAGTCAGCAAAAAAAAAAAAAAAAAAAAAAAAAAACCATTCTAAGGGGATTTACAACAGAAGACCGTCATATTGGACTAATTTGGCGAAGTAGTGGGTTGGCGACATAATGAGGACTAAAGGTTTTTACTACACGCTAAAATGGGAAGTAGAAGCTAAGAAAATAAGTGTTTTTTCCTTGAGAATATTTCACATTCGACTGGAACGAACGCGCGGTATCTGCGTTTGCCTTGTCCACTTTAGTGGGGCGTTATTAAAAAGGTGCAGCTGAAGGAGGGGAATCAGGTCAGGGCGGACAAGTTACGTTAATTGGCTTAGCTTCAGACAGCGTCTTTTTTTCTTGTTGTCGTCCATTCTATAGCTTTGCTGTTACCCAAAATTAGCGGACTAGAGTTAATTCGCTGCGAATTTGTAGCTCGTGGTGCATATGTTTAATACACGTTTTCCTAAACAATTAAGTTCTTGTATGAGGATTTTCGTAACAATATTTTACAAAGATATTTAAGAGACGAGTGGTTTCTGAAACAAGTCTTCAAATTATTTCCCAGGAAATCTTAATTTTTATGTTTTTTTATTCGATATCGTGATATATTATGGTAAGGATATAACATAAAATCCCTTGCCATTCAACATCATTTGCTTCTTAAATGTTTTTATTCTTCTTGGCTGGGATTTCTTCTGTTCAATCTTCATCCAGTTGTCCACTTGCTTGAAAATCCATTGGATCCATCCGATTTATTTTCTTTCAATTTGAGAAGTCACGGTCAGAAATACCGTCATTTAAACCGTATACCTAGAGAATCCGTTAAGAAACGTCTTTCAGCAGCTTGGTGAAACGTTCCCTCATCTCCGGCTCCAATGGTGAAAAACGTGAATTGAATGCTACCGCGAACTTCTCTCTGTCTTCTTTGGATAACCTCGATGCTTGAATAAAAGATTCCAAAAAATCCCATTCCCATTCCATTACAAGTTTGAAACATTGAAACATTATTGTATCATTTAAAACAAGTTCCAATGTTTCAGCAGGGTCCATGTTTCTGAGCATTAATTTGATCATTTCATTATCTTTACGTTCAAAAAACTCAGTTAAATAATATGTGGAATGTCTGAACTCTTTAGGAGTGTTCACAAAAAGATCCCGAAATAGTGTCGGAGAATTGTATAGGAAATTAAAATTTAGTGACAGAAAATGATGCAGCTGCTCAAAATCGTATTTGTTCAGGTAAGGCGATACAAGCTTGAACACTTCGGAAAAAACAACTTGCCTGGGCCAACTCAGAAAGCTTATAAGGATCGCATAAGATGAATTTTCAAGAACGTACTGAAATTGTTCCGCGTTCATCTGAGACAACAAATAACAGAACACGTCCCTGGAGGAGTAGAACTTGCGATACATGTATTCTGCAACCGATTCGGCCGTTCTCACCAATGACACGTTTTTTTCCTTGCGAGTTAACTTTTCAAAAAAATACCGAGTTCCAGTTTCATGACATTCAGCTGCAAAAGATTCGAAAGCATGCTGAAAGATAGAGGAGTACCGTCCATTCCATGGCTGAAGAAAGTTTAGTAACTCAATCTCTCGACCTTTTAGGATGCAAGTCCAAAAAACAATGATTTCTCGTGCTGGATTACAACTAAGGTTTCGACCGTTGTTATAAAGACGCTTTTTACTCCGCGGGGACAACTTCTGCCAAAGGTCTTGGATGTCCTCTTCAAGGCAATACAGACACGCTAACCTAAATCGCCTGTTGATGTTTAATTTTTCATCACGGACTATTGCCTCAGCTGATTTACGATAATTTACAGTCCCCATATGCGTCCAATGCAGATGTTTTAGATATACTTTGCAGTTGAAACTTGATTGGTTCGGATTTAAAAATTCCACGTGGAACCTCAACCATTTATCTATTTCTATAAAAATAGGATTCATGATATTCAGTAACGGCTTCTCCATCGATTTGGGTAAACCGAGTTCGCTTACAATGCTTTTGAACCGTTTAACTCTTGATACTACTTTAGTGGCAGACATATACTTGACAGGGCCATTACACAAAAGGACAGCCACTCTTCTTAGACAAATATCTTCGAGTGACAGCCTACAAAGACTCTTGAGTAGGCTATCAATCGGATTCGTCATTGCCATCAATTGCAAAAACTTTTGAAACACTGACACTTCAAAGTTGCTCGATCCCACTACGACTAAATCATAAGTTAACACTTTAAATGCCGTTGAAAACGCCGATCGAAAGATAAAACAGTCGATTTTAGATCTTTAAAAAACAGGATTCTTTTTCTGGAACGTTATCTATATAATAGTAATGTTGATGTTCAGAAACATTTTTGAGTTCATCTCCTGCATTGTCTGCATTAATGCTTGGTACCTATAATGAAAGAATAAACAATGTCATTGGAGAAGACAATAAAAAAAGAATGAAATGGTGTCACAAAGACTTTCTCGCGCACGGTATCATAAAGAGGTCAATCTCTGAGAAGGCCGTACTTGGCATTGGCATACAACAACTACGAAATATTAATTACTAGGGGGAATTCAGCATTTTGCAGCCTTTCGTTTAATCTTTCACGAATTTTTTTGGCGATTAATTCCTGGCATGCGGTTAATTCAAAAACCAAATTTATGATTTAGCCACGTTTTTCTTAAATGAATAAAAACGAAATTTCACACAAAACTGCACTTGAAGTTACAAAATCCAGGACCAAATTGATGTACTGAAGTCATTTCGATTTCGAATAATCATGTTCACGCGTTTCTGGAAAAAGACCGAAAGACAGTCAGTTCCTAGATGGATTTGACTCAAAACTTCACAGACGTCTACACTATAGAGGTCAAAACTATGTATTGAATTCTATCTATCTAGATTTCTTCGTCTGGCAATTAACTTTTAAACTTATATTTGAACGCCAGGACATACGGTTTTCTTCTGAACAGATTCTACACATTATTTAAGAGAAATCTGAAAATTCAGTGAGGACCATTACGGAATGTCAGCCGCCAAAATCAAATCGTATTTGATATATCTTTGTCTCAGAAAAACTCCCGGCCTCTTTCCAAAAACGTTTTTTTCCGAACTCTAACTAAAGAGTTCGAAAAACGCATGATCGGAAACAACCTTGAAAGAGTTCATTTTTCGAGGTTTAAAATGCGGAGATTCGTCAAAATCTCTTCACGAATCTCCGCATTTCATTAATTATACAATTTATACAATGTATACGAGAAAACAATAATGATAATTTAATAAAATATAATCAACATAAATTTTTAAATATTCGGCATTGTCTTAAGTCAAATTAAACTTTTTGTCTCATTAAACACTATTAAAATGAAATTACAACTCTCATCCCGTTGTTGGCAATAAATGAAAATATAATTAAACGAATTTACAACAAACACCTCGATTACTATGAGAAAAAAATAACAAAACATTTTTTACTTTTCTCCACATACCGTTTTGTCTGTACACGAACAAATATTTAATTCGGCAAAAGTGAAGAAGAAATGTTTATTTGAAAAACTTTTTTGGTGATTTCATAGCAAAATATTTGATATAGGAACCCTTTTAGTTCTATTACCAAGTAGAAACAGTAGGCAAAAAGTTTCACTCAGTCTTAAGAACGAAAAGACTTTACATTTAGCAGGCACGTCCACATGATTACGAAAGTATCCAATAAGAATTTTTCGAAATATCAATTAGTTCGGGAGACATTAATTAAAACCCTTAAATTCTGTGAAATTAAAACCTGTAATGCTACTTTCCGAGTGAAACACGGCCTTTCGGAACAGCGATCGCTGATGCGCCCCGTTCCGTCCTGTAAAACCGCATTTTAAAAATTGCCATCGTTACGCGTCCGTTCAACTTATACTCAATATCGCAGTGGAATCGGATGGACTTTCTATCGTAGACCACGGAGGTATATTTTATTTTACGAAATATCGACGCAAAAATTAAATATCGATTTTTTTAGTCCAATTTGATGAGTCTATTTCTTGAACTTCCCTTCTAAAATAGACGCTTAGCTGCAAAAATACAGAAAATATGTTTCCTGAAAGACAATACGATGTAGTGTGCTGCAATACAATTAAAAAAATCGAATTTCTAAAACTGAATTTTTGAACAAAGAGACGAAATTTCGCTTTAATATTTAATTACACCAAAACTTTTCAAGATAACTTATTCAAATTTCTTTTGTATAAAATTGGATAAATTTTTCAAAATCGTGTGAGCGATTGTAAAAATCTAATAAAAAATTGTGTATTTAAATTTATTTTGTCATTTATTGACTTTTCCTCTTCAACATTACACATCTAATTCATTGATACATAAAAATGAGACCAGACTTTTTTTTATATATAATTTGGAATTGCTTTGGCACACCCTGATCAATTTTGGAAAACAATCCTGCAAAAATTACGCGTCTTATGAATTCATTCCAGGTTTTCCACCTCACATACTTCACCTGAAAGTTGGGACACCAGTAATGCTACTACGAAACCTTTGTCCACCAAAGTTATGCTATGATAATTACTGGATGTGCTCGAGGAGAGTTGGTTTTAATACCCTGCATTCCACTAATTCATTCGGACTATCCTTTTGAATTTAGAAGAGTGCAGTTTCCTGTAAAAGTTTGCTTTGCAATAACCGTTAATAAGTCACAAGGACAGAAATTAAAAGTAGCAGGGATCAAATTAAGAGGAGACTGTTTTTCAAACGGCCAATTTTATGTAGCTTGCTCCAGAGTCAGTTCATCAAGCAGCTTAATAATTTCAGCACCAGAAAAAAACACCCCAAAATGTTGTATACAAAGAAGTTCTAGCTTAAACATAGTTATAACAATAAAATGTGGATGGCCTGCGTTTACAAAGAAAATCAATACTTTAAAAGGATCGTTAAGGACAAGGGCATATATATAAGGAAGTCCAGGGGCGCCGGGACCCTCCCAAAATTAGTAAAAACTATAGGTATCAAGTAATTATTATAGAGGATTTTAGTAACTAAGTGTAACAAGCACTGTATCCCCTGCTAATTCAATTACCCGAGCCATGCCGGGTGCGGGAATGCTAGTATTTTATATTTGCTATTCATTTATTTGCTTTTAGAGAAAGCTCTGAACATTTGAATTCCAAATTTAAGCGCGCGATTATAATTTATAAATGTTCAACTTTCTTGAATACGTAGAAAAGAGAAAGCAGAGTAATTGTAACAAAATTTCGAATTATAGATTGTGTCGAATTTCCACGTTTTGCTCTTTCCTGATTTCCAAAAACTCATATTTAGAAATCTGGGTCATTATGTTTTTGACAAAAAAAAAAAAAAAAAAAAATCAAAAACGCTTTGAACTTAACAGATGATATTTGGCATACCACCTTTATATTAAATTTCGTGTAAAATGTTTTTCGAGGAAGTGCGTCCGTCCGTCCGGCAGTTCGAATATACGTTAATTTGATAAATAAGAAACTATATGGATAAGATACAGAACACAGATTATACCATCTAGAGTGTAGTCACCTAACGAAGTCTGATCCGAATCGAACAAACTCTTGACTGTCTATTGACCTGTACTCTTAGAAACATGTAAACATGATAGATAAAAGTCTTAGTAATCTATATTTATCAAATTCTGTATGGATTACTTAGTTTAGTTTATACCAACGCTCCGTTTTAAAGCAACGCTAGGGCTGATTTTGGAACGGATTTCGATATTTTGAACCGCTGTCAGATGACGAGGACATTTCAGGTGGCACCTCCCTCTCCACACCACAGCAGCGGGAGGATGTTTAGCCCGGACGGATTTACCGCGCACCAGACCCCCTTTACACGACGGTTCTCCGGTTGAATCGGGTCTTGAACCTGAAACCCTCCGATTCCGAAGCCTCACCACCAGGCCACCACAGCCAAATTCGATATGGAATTTTCGAATAAAATTAATTTCTGCGAATTTTCATTTCAATCGACTGTGGGAAAATGCATCTGATTCTTCAATACATTTAATCGCACGTCAGAGATTAATCGCCAAAAACGACTCGTCAGACTCAGTAAAAATGCTGCATTCACGCCATAAGTTAATGTTTCGTAACTATTGTACGCCAATGCCATGTAATGCGTACTCCGGCACAAAAAGTTTATTATACCAGAAAGTTTTGGGGCAACCACTTCCGCTGTTTTTTTCTTAGTTTCAATTACACACAGTTTTAATTATCTTTTGAATTTGAAGACAAGATAGTGAAAAAATATTATTAGCGAAATTTAAACCATACTAAAAATAAAGAATTTCGTTTAAATGTAATTAAATTAAAATTAAACATTAAGGCTAATAATAATAATTGGTTCTGCAAATGATGGGATGTATTTTATATCGCGCATACGGCCGGAAATTAAGAGTATATGTTACACTTTATTCGACTAAAATAAAATAATTTATCATTTTGTAAACAAGCCTGTACTAATGAGATATAAACAAAAATTTACTTTTTTTAAAGCAAACAATACTTTGTAAACATAAAAATAAAATCACAATTTTCAAAAGATTCTGTTGTACACTGTAAAGCAATAACAACTCATTAGGATTTAAAGCACAATCATTTATGCTTTAAATATTAATTTAAATAAAATAGAAAATGAAAACACACAGCTGATATATATATATACTCTAGAACTATCAAAATTAGACAATATACCCCCCCTTTTTTGGATTACTTCCCGAAAAGTCATTAATTTTATCATTTCATGAGAGATTTTCATAATCGTTCTCTAAAAATTTCGTTCCCGAGTTCACTAACGAATAATCCGAAACCCAGGATAAAGAAGATAATAAGAACTGGTATAAGTACTTTCAAAGGTGACGCGGCAGCGTCCCCAAGGTCACTGACCGATTAATTGCAACGTCAAGTCTGTGTAAGAGAAGCAGGAGAGGGGCATTGGTAGATACAAAATAATAATAATCTATATTAATAAAAATGGAACTCGAAATGCGTTGCTAAGCGCAAAACTGGAGAACGGCTTGACCGATTCGGCTAATTTTTTAAAAATATTTTCGTTAAGACACGAGGATGGTTCTTATGGAGAGAAAAAATTGAAAAACAGCCAGGAAAATAGTTAAAACGACACTTTTCTTGCTTTCCCGCCAAAAATCTTCATTTCCTTCCCCCCCACACCAACTGAGTGAGATAGCAGGAAGTAATAAATTATGATTTGTTTCGAAAGAATAGTTGTTTTTCATTCATAGATAACGGGATGTTTAAAAAAGAAACAAAATAGCTGCTTTTATTATTAGTCTGTATGGATATTTAATCTATGCCTGCTCAAAATAAAGTCTGGGCAGGGAAGAAAAAAAAGAATAACAAAGGGAAAAAAGTTTGTAGAAAGAAAAGTAGTGAAAAAAGGATAGAAAAAAAAGAAAAGAGGGGTGTGTGTCACCATTATTTCGTCTGTGCGAGGCATTTTCCAAGCTGTTTTTAAACTTTCGCATCTCTTGAAAACCAATTGTGTCTTTATTGTTTAGTGTATTTACATTTATGATAATTTGAATCTCACTATTGTTTAAAAACGTAGAATTTTAGACCTTTCTCTCCACCATTTCAGTAAAATATCAATTCCGAGACAATCATTGCACGGATAGAAAGAGAAAGATTAGTAGTGCAATGAACAGAACATCTGAAGAAAATAATACCAACTAATACTATAAATGCATTGTATGATTATCAAAATTTGTTTGGTTTAAATATATTTGGGTGAAAACCTGTTGTGAGACACAGCTACATGAAATATTAGCGAGCATTAATACTGGCGAACCGACTGGTCGCCAAAGGCGGCTAGTAGTAAACATGCAGAAAACTAAATGGACTGTAGGTATCACTTTTTTCAAGAAACGTTGGACGAGTGGGGGTTCGTTTTCTGAATGATTAAAATTAATTTCTAGCCAATAGTATTTAATTAACGATTCCATCTTTTTCATTACAGAACGCTCACTAAAGAACGCCAACCACGAAAAGAGACACGAACAAGAAAAATAAAGAACAAAAAGCAGAATTGTGGAAGAACGATTACCACAATTGTCCAACTATCACCCAGCATGGCGATAATAACAATGTTTTTGTTTGACAGTGAACAAAATATTTATTATGTATTCATTTTTTTCAGCCAGGTCAATAGCGATGATAACTGGCATTGTTTTCACTAACTGCAAGCACCTGTATAATGAAGCTGAGCAAAGCAGGTCAAGTGTCCTAGATGTTTTTGGCATGGTGCACAAAATTAAATATTCAATTCTAAGCATTTGAAAGAAAAATTTATTTCATTTCGTTGCATTTAGAAAGTTTTCATTTATAATTTATTAATTTTTTATTTTGAATATTTTTATTATTATAATAATAAGCTCTTTTTCTCATGATTTTTAAAAATTAGGAAAGCATAAGTGAAAAAGTTGAAAAGATTTTGGAAATAAGTATTCATATTTAGAAATAAGGGATTATAAGTAACTTAAGATTATTAGCTAATGGTTATTTTATAAGTTTCACAAATTAAAACAAAACTCATTAAATACATTTCTTTTTTTTTCTTATATCAAAAGCACAGAATAGAGATTTTAATTCTTTATGATACATGTCACAAAAAGTAACAAGATAGCTGAAAAATTTCAAAATTTTTCGGTAGGAGCATCAAATATTCTTTAAAAAAACATTCTATTTTCAAATAGCTGGAAAATAAAACATAATATTATAAAATAAGTTTTTGAAAATTGATTCATGAATATAAGTAAATATATTTATGATTGATGTAAATAAACATATATATCCCAAGGCAAGATAATGAATGAAAAAATATTCGAAATAAAACTAATATTTCCAGTTTTTCTAATTCATGTGCCAATAAAAGACCATGGTGCCAAACTAGAATTAAATAAACCAGAAAGGTAACCATACTTTGATTCTTTGAAATCTTTCTTAATACAAAATAATCAATAATATTTTGAAAGACCAATCTTTTGGAATTTGTACTTATGTTATGGAATGGAGAAAACCAAAAATCAATATTAAAATTAAAAGAACCTATCATGTAAATTATAAACAACAAAAATATTAGGATTGAAGTTGGAATGAATATAACAACAAAAAGCAATAAGATATTTTTATTACACATACAAATTCTGAAATTTATTTCTTTAAATTATGTAAAGCAGCTCTGCTGACACTTTGGTGAAAGCAACAAGTATTTACTAAAAAGACTTTTCATCTTACATATCTCAGAACTTTAAAAAAAAAACCACACAATTTATAACCTTTTAAAATGCTCCTGAAAGGAATGTGCTAATTTTAATTCATGCTTAAGTTTTCATGTAATTACATACCTATATATTACATAAATGCATTTTAAATTTGTTCCAGGGCAAGACATATTACTGTATGTAATCAATTGTAAATTTTAATTTATATATTTAACGGAGAGCTTGAAAGAGTTATGCACATTATCTAAGATATTAACTTAATTACCAAGACTTTTAAATTATTTTGCATATGCTATTATATTTATTTCAATAATTTAACAGTTTCAGATTTCATTCAATATTCAAAGTTATCATTCAATGACTAAAGCTTAGAAAGTATGCATGTGTGAGCAAAAACTTTTTCAATATTTGCTATAATTTATTCATTTTTGATGGCTTGAGAAATTTAAATCGATTTTATATGTTCCTAACCTGTCAACAAATGAACAGTGGTCTTTTGACCCTCTCTTTTGCAGGGGTGTTTGTGGGACCCCAAAAAATCCCCTGAAACTTTTACAGACTTACTACCGACATTTTTTAGTTTCGAGAAAGGGGGGGGAGTGAAATGAAAAATTACAATTATGAAGTATTGAATGACCTAATTATAAAAGTTCAATTAGGTCATTCAATACTCAATAATTAGGTCATTCAATTCGAAGTTCAAAATCCCGGAAGAGAGAGAGAGAGAGAGAGAGAGAGAGAGAGAGAGAGAGAGAGAGAGAGGTGGATTGTTTCAAACCGGTTTCAACTGATTAAATTAATTAGCACGAATAATGATTTAAAAAATAAGAATGTTCTCATACAATAATATATATATATACATATACAATATCTCATGCAATATCATATATATATACTCATACAATTTTCTTTAAATTTTTTTTGTAGATTATTTCATATATCTGCACTATAAGAATTATCACATTTCGGTATCAGAGTTCTGATTATTGTTTTGAATGTCAAAATTGATATTTCTGTAATTCTCAGGGGATTTTTTTCAGGTATTTCTAGAAAATTGCATATCAATCTTTATCACCAACGAATAAAAATCAATTAAAATAAGTGACAAATATTTTTAAATTATTATTATTTTAAAATAAAGGTATTTTACAAACTACTATTAAAATCAATTCTATAAACAATTCGTAAAAAAGTTGGTAGTTACTTTACATTTAATGCCTCCAACAAAAAAGTACTGGCATACCATAAATATTTGGCTTAATTTCTGCTTTAAATAATAATTTTTATTAAAAAAATTGAATTGCAGAATTTAAATAATTTTTTTTTCACTTTGGTATTCATTTTCAAGAAGAATAAACTACGTTCAGAAAGGTGCGTATCAATAAGAACTAGGTTAATTTGAGTGCTTTAAATTGGAATTTTCCCTATAAGTTCATGCAAATATAAATGTTAAAATATTCTCCCTAATTCAAATTTATATTAGTTAATTCAGTTTCAAAATAAAAACCTGCAAAAATTATTTAAATTTTCACAAATAAAAGTCCATAATTCACTCACAAATTTTATTGATGCACAATGTTTTCAGTAGGAACAACAAAAAGGTTACAAGTTTATACAGTTAAAAAAACATTGAATTTGTTATTGAAAAAACTGCACTATTCAAGTTTTTCTGTACCATTATTTCATTCAAAACGCTTTACATAGTTACATTATTACAATTGCTTATTATTCATTGAACTTACATAAAAAATTACAAAATTTTCTGTTGCTATATTAGTCAATAAAATTACTGTTTATTTAATTGAATAATTAATTTAATTATTTTTTATTTAACCCTTTAAAAGACCACTTTTTCAAAGTAATAGTATATTAAAATAATTTTAGTATTGAGATAGGCTTAAGAAAAACTATTCATTCAAGCTTATAATATTAATATCATTTTTTAATTAAATAAGTAAATTAATAACATATGACTAAAAAAGATATTCTTTTGCCTAGGATAAATGGGTGAAGCATTCCGGATACAAATTTGTCGTTTTCTTCGATAATTATGGATGAACAAAATCATAGTTTCATCAGCTTCACATTAAGGAAGATTCACAGTGAAATAAACAAAAATTGAAATGAATATATTTCTTCCTTATCCAGTGCAGAGTTTTTTAACTTCGACCGCCGTCTCATCTCCCGAAGTCCTCTTGTTACCTGAAACTGCGTCGTCCAGGAAAGTGAAGATGGGTTCCCACCTTTTTTTTATCCCGGACGTACACTGAGAGTCACCAAGTGAGTCGAGAAACCTCGTGTAAACAGCTCTCAGCGTTTTCGCTTCCGTTTCTGAAAGAGAAGCCACCTGAAAGCAGAGTTCAATCGCACCCAACGTATCAGTCATCCAGCTGCGATCGAGAAAGTGAAGGAATCCATCGGTAGAGAGAAGTTTAATCACGTCTCCACGACTTATATTTTCAAAAATTACTCTGATAGTCTCGATATCACGAAAGGAGACAAAGACGTGAAAGTTCCCGCCATGCAACGGATCACTATCGATAGCCACGAAATAATTTTTGAAAGCGGCAGGGCTGCCGATAAAAACTTCTCGAAACAAACTCGGGATGTAAAAAACTTCATTCATGAGGACGCGCACCAGAGAGTCGTACTCTTTCTCAGGCAGGATGGGCCAGACCGCCTCCAGGATGTCCAGGAACACTCCGTGCCACGGCCAGTCAAGAAAGGGACTTAAAAAGTGGAAAGGGCTCCCCCGCAAAAGTCGAATTTGTGTTTCTGGACTTTGCAATGAGAGTAAATAAGCCACGACGTCGCCAAGCTTCACTCGCTCACGCGCTTTAGACCATTTCACGCTCTCTATTCCAAATCCCTCGATGGTAAAGTAAAGTGCCTTATACAGAACAAAATCTCGTCTTTCGGCACCTAGTTTACGAAAAAAATATTCGCACGCCGTTTTGTTGCCGTCTCTTGCCGACTGCATAAAAGCGAATTTATTGTATGAGTCGATGCCAGTATCTGGTAATTTAGATTCTTCCCCCAGCAGAACGTAAGGCCAGTAGAACTCCAACTTTTTGAGTCGACTTTCATCGAGGCCGCCGCGAAAATGCCGTCTCGTCGTTTCGGGCAGCTGTTCCCACAGAGGTCTGATGTCCTCTTCCAGACAATACAAGCAAGCCAGCCGGTACCGTTTCTCGACATCGAGCACATCAAGACGCAAAAGTGCTTGCGCTGTCTTGCGATGATCGATGGCGCCCTCGCATGTCCATTGCAGTTGCTCTAAAACGCGTTTGTCGAAACGTTCTCTAGAACTAAATAAAATCTCTCCAAGGAAATGTTTCCATCTCAGAATTTCATAACTCATAGGCCTAAGTAGAGACATTATTTCCTTCTTTACTGTTTCCGGTACCACAAGTTTCGAAAGATTATTTTTTGCTTCAGCTTCTACACTCTCGCACCATTGGAATCCGATTTGGGAATGGTTATTACCCAATGTGAACTTTTCGATTTTGACCAATATATCGTTCGAACTCAACAAATAAACCGATACTTTTCTAAGACACGTCTCGGTCAGAGTCAACTTAAGGTTTGGATTTTGTTTTATTTTTAGCATTATTCTCCGCGCGCCGTGCTCATTTAATGCTTGTCGCTCGGCCATTTTGTTGAAAGCGTGATAAAAAGTCTTTTCAATAAGATAATATTTCTTTTTCTTTATTCGTAAGTCTAGCTTTCATTTCAATACACCACAGCAAAATCTTTCAGGATTACCAGCAAAAACTGTAACTTCACCTATAAAGAGAAATATATATATATATATTTGTCGATTATATTAATGAAATATCAAATTAACGCAAAAAATACACCAACAAGCCGAAAGATTTACGAAATACTTGCAGGCTGCTTGAGTTTAGTTAAATTAACATACCGCTTGAAAGCAATACTAGGTCTGTTTTGAGACGAACCTCGCGATTTTAAAACGCGGTCAGACGACAAGAACGATCCCTGAGCTGGCACAACTCTTCAAACCCCCACACCACACCAGCAGGTTTGTTCCAAGTCGTTTGAAGAAATTAATTTCGCAAATAACAAAAGTTTGATGATGGGGCCAAGTGTTTTTTTTAATGGATTATCAAATAATAGGTTAAAGAATTCCATAGTTCTGAACTTAATAAGACGGTATTTCCACATTCAACTTTACCACACTGTAATAAACAAAAATACGAAAAAAAAATTATAAAAGAATGATAACCAAAGCTATAAAAAGTCCATAAAGTTTAACAAGCAATATAAATCGAAAAAGAGGGGGAGGAGGGGAAAGAAAGGAAGATTTAATAAAAATTATAAATTCCAGAAAACTGTATATGTACTGAGATTATATAAAAGGAGGGCGTCAATCGCCAATTATCGAAACAAGTGTACGCAACATTAGCTACGTGATTTGGGAGAAATCTGACAGCAAAATACCTCTTTTGGCGACATATCTCAAATCTGTTGCGATATCTTTTGATTCCCAGCATTTGGTATGGTCGATTTTCATTTCCTGAAAAACCAACTTCCCCTTCTTATTTTGAAATTAATTCACTGAGCAAAAACAGGAAAAGTGGTTTCAAAAATAATTTTTCCTCTTCAAAACATCAATAACTGAGTTTATTGACTTAAATCATTTTTTTGCATTAATTAAAAGTAATTAATTTTCTTCTTCAAGTAACGATTTTATTTCTTTTATTTACTTAAAAATATCTTTAAGTTTACATTACATGTTCAAATACTTTATTATTATTTCAAACAGATAAAATAAAATTTTATAAAAACATGTAATGTAAAAGTGACCTAAGCATTTATTTATTTATTCCTGAATGTGTAAAAAAGGACATTTGTATTTATAAATATTCTTCTTTCTAAAAATTAAATTACATTCCAATAATTAGGAGAATAAATATTTATTTTTGCATAAAAAAAGAAAAAAGATATTAAGTAGAACTGTTGAATTATTTTGAAAAACTAAAAGAACCTAGCCCAGGATCGAACTTATGCCTTGTGAATGATTTACCGTCCCTCTAACCATAATACTAGTCCAACATTCTCTCATAGAGAAAAACATTATAAATAAGCTTGATTGAAATTTTCAAAATTGGTCATTGAGTCTTTATATTTTTATGAATATTCTAAATGCATACTACAGTTATATAAAATCAATTCCCGAACGCAATTTTAAACCTAGTGCCTTCCCCTCATTGGTTTCAGATTTAAATATCTCACTTTTAGTTTATAATTTTGCCGGTAACTTTGCTTCTAACTACCGCAGAAACAAAAGTAAATCATTTTTGGGATCTTAAATGTATTCATTTTAATACAAGATAATAAAGAAAATCGAGATATTTACGAAAACTGCGATTTTAGAATATGTACACACCGCAAGTGATGAATTAAGGTTGACATTCAGATGAAAATTCCTTACCTTCAGAATATTTGCTAGTTTCTTTTTAGATCTTAATTAAAATTTATAAAAATACGTTTTCGTTTTTTATTTCATCCACAATGATGATTTAATATAGTTCAAGGTATAATACGATTCGAATATTTATGGTAACAACGCAATAGCATATTAGAAATAATAAGGAACTTTATTTGCATTAAAATAAATACGTAATTATTAGTTGGTCAATAATGTTTATATTGCATTGGCAAGAAACAAAACACGCCAAGCGCGTGGATTAAACTCGATTAAATTTTAATGTAATTTATTTTTATTAAATAACTACAAATAATATTAATAATTTATCAAAAACTATTCCTCACCTAAACAAACTCAAGTTCGTATACGTTGAAAACAAATCAGAACACAATGCGCATGCGTGCATTTTCAACGCCAATTAGATTAATTCAATAGATTAGAAAAATTTAATTCACTTTATTCTGTTTATTTTAATTCGAAAGTGCTTCAAAATGAATCAGAAAATTCTGTGAATCAACGTTTGACTTTAAATGCATCCAAACTCACCGTATTGCTCAATGGAAACATTGTCTTTTATCTTACCCTCTCCTCTCCTTTTTAACAAAATAAACTCCTCCTAATGCAAAAGCGCCGAGGTTTCTCGATAGTCGTAGGACAGATCTGTACGGACAACTCGTACCCGTCATAAATCTACATTAATAAAAATGGATCTCGAAATGCGTTGCTAAGCGCAAAACTAGAGAACGGTTCGACTGATTCGGCTAATTTTTTAAAAATATTTTCGTTAAGACACGAGGATGGTTCTTATGGAGAGAAAAAATGAAAAAACTGCGAGGAAAACAGTTAAAACGACACTTTTCTTACTTTCCCGCCAAAAATCTTCATTTCCTTCCCCCAC
>JAOUZG010033118.1:0-15050 GCA_026289955.1 Argiope argentata
CATTGAATAGGCTCCCGATTCTAATTCGTTATCAAAGCAAAAATGCACAACTAACAATGCATTCTAGGAATTCTAACGAATGCTCTCTGATGCACACAATAAAGATCTCATTTTGCATCTCTTTTTGGGACATCCATCAATGCAGTAATTTGGGACAACTAAATGGATATTAGTACACATTCTCCCAACATCCGTAAACATTGGACGTATTAACAATTTCACTAGCGTTGAGATTGGTATCGATCAGTCCGTCCAGCGTCCACTCATCCAAAAGGGAAGATTAATTACTCCGGAGCGTAAATTGTCATATAAATTAATCGCACTGGTTTATACCGCAGAGACAGAAGGGTGTGTTAACAGAAGAGGATGGATACTGATGACACTAAGATAACTTGTTGGATAATAAACATATAAACTGAGGGTTCCGTTATTGCTTTCTAGTATAGGAAGTGTATCTGTTGTAGATGAAGTATTTTAACTGTCAAAATATTTAAATTCAATATTTTGACAAATCTCCGCATCCTCTCCTTGATCTGTTTCTATTTAAATTTGTAGAATTATGTCTGTCTGTCTGTATTCTTGCTGGAAATGGAAAAATATGTAACTGAAAACCTAGAAGAAAACAATTTAAACCAGATGGATGCGATTCAGTCATCTTGTCATTTGAATTTATCGGATTGGTTTATGCCTCAGATATGGAAGGGTATATTTATCGAAGACGATTGATACTAATGATGATAAGATTTGTTGGATAATAAACATATATAAAGAGGTTTCCATTATTACTTTCTAGCATCTAAAGAGTATCTAGCATAGAGGAAGTATTGCAATCGTCAAAAAAGGAGAATTCAATATTTTAAAGAATCCCACCCTCAAATTCTCTCTTTGATTACTTTCGGTTCGATTTGTAGCATCATATATGTATGCCGATCTGCTTGCTTAAAAATGAAAAAATATGTAACTGAAAACTCGGGAAAAAAACTAGGCGAATACTATTTAGACATCATTATAAAATAATCCCATTGGTTTATATCTCATAGACAAAAGGGTGTGTTTATCGAAAAAGAAGGATACTGATGATGCAGAGATAATTTGTTGCTTAATAAACATATAAACAAGGTGTTCTTTTATTATTTTGTAGCATACACAAAAGATCTATTATCGAGGAAGTACTATAATCCTTAATGTATCCAAATTCGATATTTTGATGGGTATTTACATTATTTCTTTGATTTTTTTGAGCTGTAATTTGTAGCATTATATTTGCTTGCCTTTCTGCTTGCCTAAAAGTGGAAAATATGTAACTGAAAACGCGGAAAAAAACACTTTGAACTAGACAGATGCTATTCAGTCATCATTATAAATTATTTGCATTGGTTTATATCTCGGAGAGAGGAGGGTGTGTTTATCGTAAAGAATGGATATTGATGATGCAGAGATATTTTGTTGTATAATAAACATATAAACAAATGATACTGTTATTGCTTTTTTGCGTAAGAAAAATCTAGAATAGAGGAAGTGCTATAATCATTAATGTATCCAAACTCGATATTTTGATGGATTTCTACATTATGTCTTTGATCTTTTTGAGTTGGAATTTGTAGCATTATGTCTGCTTGCCGGTTTTCTTGCCTAAAAGTGAAATATATGTGACTGAAAACTCGAAAAAACTATACAGATGCTATTCAATAATCATTATAAATTAATCGCATAGGTTTATATCTAATAGAGAGAAGAGTGTATTTAGTGAAAAAGAAGGATACTGATGACGCAGAGGTAATTTGTTGCGTACTAAACGTATAAAAAAAAGTTTCTGTTATTACTTTGTAGCTTATGAAAAAAATCCAGTATACAGGAGGAACTATAATCTTGAATGTATCAACACTAATTATTTTGATGGGTATTCACATTATTTATTTGATTTTTTTGAGTTGGAATTTGTAGCATTATGTTTGTCTGTCTACCTGCTTGCTTAAAAGGAAAAAAAAAACATATGTAACTGAAAATTAGGAAGAAAAAATAATTTTTACTAGACGGATGCGATTTAGTCATCGTAAATAGTCATATTAATTAATCGCATTGGTTTTATCCCTCAGACAATCAAAGAGGATGGATACTTATGGGGATACTGAGAGGTTAATCAAAGAGGATGGATACTGATGATGATAAAATAGTTTGTTGGATAATAAACATATAAACAGAGTGGTCTGTTATTACTTTCTAGTATAGGAAGTGTATCTATTGTAGATGAAATATTTTAACTGTCAAAATATTTAAATTTGATATTTTGACAAATCTCCACATCCTCTCCTTGATCTCTTTCTGTTTTAATTTTATCATTATATATATAAATATGTAACTAAAAACCGTTTTGAGCTAGACGAACACATTCAGTAAGCCTAATTTGCCATATGAATTAATCGTACCGGACTATGCCTCAGATACAGAGTGCTGTGTTTGCCGAAATAGAAGGATACTGATAGTGCTGAGATAACTTGTTGGATAATAGACATATTTAAAGATATTTCTATTTTTACTTTTTTATGTGCCATCTATAGAAAAAATGCTGTAATTGTCAAACATTTAAAATTCAACATCTTGAAAAATCAAATTTTATACCTGTCTGAAAATTTTGTATCTTGGAAAACCGATTGTTTAGTATTATGTCTGCCTGCTTGTTTACCTATAAGATAGTGAAACGAGAACCGATAAAACTATTTGATTTAGTTGGATGAAATTAAGTCTGTGGAGGAAAGACCAATTTTATATATTTCTATGAAATACTCAATGAAATATATCAAAAGAAAGTAAATTTGTTTTTGTGATGTCGATAACTACAAACAAAATATTTGTCACACAATTTTGGTTTTTAGATCGGTTTAAATTCTTTACTACATCCAGCATCAGATGCAATAATTTCTTCAAACTGTTTTCATATACTTTCTTATTAAATTATCAAAGAATGCCCCATATGGAAATCGTATATTATAGTTAGGAAATTTTACTCAGGGTCGTAAATTTAAAAATGTAAGGAATCTATCATTTCATCAATGATAATAAATCCCTGGGATGTTCTTAATGGAATTCAAAAATAGAATTTGTGTTTTAGATGCATTTTTACCAACCTATTGAAAGAAAAACAATTTAAAAGAAAATTATATTCACAATCAAAAAGGACTTAATTAAATTTTTTATATAGTTACGCCATTGCGTTTTTAAGTTGGGACATTTACTTAATTCTAGAATTGCAGAACCGATTTACGGTCAACTTCTATTTCAATTTATCTCAAAATTTATTAATTTTTTAAAACTATAGATGCTAAATATTTGGTCCGTATTTCATCAACATATCCCTTTTCTTTTTATTGTTATCGTGTCTACTTATACTTAAACAGCATGCCAGAGAGATTTTCACAGACCCTGTTCTGCTGAAAATTTAATTGAAATCTTCAAATATGATATACACTCCGTATACGAAATTATATCAATCTAGTGCAAAGTATTTTTAAATTACCTTTATCACTGACTGGAAGACGGACGGAAATTTTCTAAAAAATGTTTGTTTTAAACTGAGGGTTTAAATTAGATAAATAAATAATAAATAATAATGGTAATAATAACTAACTAACTAAATAATAATAATAATAATAATAATAATAATACATTAAAATCAAATGTAAAATTTCGACAAAATCAAGAGTTTGAATTTTTTTATCGATTATAGTACTTTCTCTATATGTATTTAAATATTCAGATGAAATTTTAATCAAAAACAATGCAAAGTCTTTGAGATGTACATGCAATTAAAAGACATTTAAAAAATCATATTCTGCAATAGATACAAAGACGAGAAATGTTTTAGCGGAATATTTCATTCGCTACCTTGTAGAGCAGGGGTTCTCAAACTTTTAGACATTATGACCCCCTTTTTAGACTAAGTATTTTGGCGACCCCCCCAAAGTTTTAACTCTGTCTAAAATTTAGAGATATATTTTAAAAATTTTATACGTACTCAAGAGTTCGTAGAGTCGGATATTGACGCCACATCCCTTGACACTTCATCTTTCTCCTTACTAGTCACATCTCATCTCGAAACTTTGATTGAACAGTTTACAGATTACATTCTAGTTAAGGACATGAGTGGGGTTGTGTGGATAGTCAATCCGTTCAGTGAGCAAGTCGTAACAGAAGCTGAACTAAGTGTCCGTCATCATGATCAACTGATAGAGATTTCAAGTGATCAGTCAGCTAAAGTAACTTTTAACAAAGCTTATATCGACTAATTTTGAATACGAATTAAAAAGGAACACACAGAACAGTCCACAACAGCATTAAAAACTTTGATTTCATTTTCTACATATTACAACTGTAAACAAGGATTCTCCATAATGATAAATTTAAAAACAAAATCAAGAAATCGTTTGACACTGGAAAATGACATTGTTTTGTGTGTTACAAAGCTCATTCCAGACATTAAAAAATTGGTTAATTCCTTACAAGCTAATGTATCCCATCAACTAACAGAACACAAAAGCCAACTTGTATGTGTTTTAAAAGCGTTATGTGTACTCTTTTTTTAATGAAAACTACAGCGATAAATTTATTTTCTTTAAACTTTTCTTCCACATCTCTCGACCCCCCCTGGGGGTCGAGACCCACTTTTTGATAACCCCTGCTCTAGAGAATCTATAAAAATTCTATAAATATTATCTATGGAAATTCTCTGAAACCATAAAGTTCTGAATAATAATTTTTCAGATTTAAAAAGCCAACATAATTAAATTTTCAAAACGAAATAAAAATTGCGCATTTTCGCATTGTTCTTAAACTAATAAATAACTTGAAGTTGTTTCTTAGAATATGAAATTGATTTAGACAGAAGAATAGAGATAAATCATTTTAAGCAATTGAGAGCTATATAAAAAATGACGTTAATTTTGAATGTTGTATATTCATTTATTCATTTTAAAAATCATTTTTAAATTATGGTAGTTTTTTTTTTCATATCAATATGCGAATAATTTTATTTTGAAATTTTATGATTACAGACTCAAGATTTCATTTCAAATTCAGTTTAATTTCGAAACGGCAACTATAATTCATTCTAAATTCATCTTCTTGTCAGCAAGTTATAGATTGGTAATTTTTCAACCTTATAAATTAAAAATATGACTACATGTAAGAGAAAGGAATGTGAATAATTCATATTTCATTCAAGCATTTCCAGAAACAAAAAAGTTGAATTGATTACTTTTAAGACAAATAAATCAGTTTCAATATTCAGTAAAATTGCTGAAGATTCATGCAATAGAAATAAATAAAAATTGTGTTAATGCTCTCCCCGATTCAGCTGATAAACCGCCAAATCTGGCACTCCGATGGCGATGTGTTGGCGATTGTCAGGTTGCTCTCTGCCAGTCAGTTGGTATATAGTTCGCACCGTTCGAAGGTGTTAGTTTGTAGGAGCTATCGTGCTCATATAACTGTAAGCCATGGGGCGTTGTACAATTATTATGTAAATGGTGTTTGTTGATTAAATAGTACAGTCCACTTTGAAGCTTTACTGAGTCCCTAACATTTTGGTCCGTGCGACCGAAGGGTGAAGAATTACCACCTTGGATATAGTTATTAGAACTTTGTTTCGATTCGAACCCTTGCTTTTCGATGCCCTTAACAATGGCGGACCTTAAAGTTTTAAACAGGAAAAGAGGAATGCTAAAGGCAAAGGTAACAAGGCTTTCAAATTTTTTGAATGACGATAGTAAATTGAGTGACTCTATTGTTATTACTTCAAAAATAAATAATTTGGAAGCTGTTAAAAATCAGCTAGAAGAGCTGAGATTAGAATATTGTGAAAGTTCTGAAGATGGAGATTTCGAAGAAATTGATAAGGCCTTGGACAGCATTGAAGAAGAAATCGAAGATTTGGAGGTAAGATACCTTCAAATTAAATCTCAGTTAGAAAATTTGAATGTTGAATCTAATAATATTAAAATAAGATTGCCTGAAATCCCATTGCCCAAATTTTCAGGTAATATTGAAGAATGGCATAATTTTAAGGCTCAATTTAATTCCTTGATTTCTTTAAATGAAGGTTTGGATGAGTCGCATAAATTATATTATTTGAAGTCTTCGTTAATTGGTAACGCAAGGCAAATTCAAACTACAGAAGACACTTTCGATTCGCTTTTTAAGGCACTACAAGAGCGCTACGAACATAAACGATTACTTGTAAACAAACATATTAGCGGACTTTTAAATTTAGAAAAAATTAGCCATGAATCGGCTTTTGAATTGAGATCTCTCCTCGATAAGGTAATAAAAGAAGTTAGAGCATTAAATTCTCTAGATTTACAGTTGGATCAATTAAGCGCGAATATACTTATTAATGTAGTACTCATGAAAATTGATAAGGAATCAAGAAAGTCCTTTGAAATGACATTGAAAACGTCTAATTTACCAAAATGGGAAGACCTTATTGACTTTCTTAAAACGCGTTGTACATTTTTGGAAAACCTAGAAGGACACGCAAACCAAATGAAACCGAAAGTGTTTGCCAAGGCTAAAAGTCTTATTGTTGATTCTAATTCAAATATATCTTGTCCAATTTGTAAATCTCGAATGCATTCCATTTTTAAATGTTCAGAATTTCTTCGATTAAATCCTAAACAGCGATTCAACTTAGTTAAAAAACACTCATTATGCATTAATTGTTTGAATTATTCTCATAAAATTGTTGACTGTAAATCAAAAATTGTTTGTAAAATTTGTACTAAAAGGCATAATTCACTCTTGCATTATTCTTCGAACCCGGAAGTTGAAAACAATGTAAACACGATTAATAAATCATCACTTTTCGAACAAGAAGCACCTTCTAACCTTGAACAGAATATCTCCTCGGAGAATTTAAAGGCGCCAGTCTGTGCTAGTGCCAGCTGTTCTCAAAATGTGTTTGATATTATTCTAGCCACATCGATTGTTTATATTAAAGATATTAGTGGAAATAAATATCCATTAAGATGCATCCTTGATTCTGGCTCTCAAATCAATGCCCTCACTATGGAGAGTGCAAATCTTTTGAGATTGAAAAGAGAAAAAATTAATATTTCCCTTTCTGGTTTAAACGGAACTTATATTCCGGTGAAAGCACGCGTCTCAGCAGAAATTTCGAATAAATCTAATGACTTTGTAAGATCAACGGAATTTCTGATCGTGTCAAAAATTACGCACTTAAGCCCTTCCACGTATTTAAAGGTAGATTTTAAGAATTTGAATAAAAATATTAAATTAGCCGATCCTGCATTCTATAAACCTGCCAAGATTGATGCTTTAATCGGCGTGCAGCTATTTTTTGACATGCTAAGAACGGGAAAATTATATATGGAAGATTTAATACTACAAGAAACTGCATTTGGATATATTGTAAGCGGATCAAGCTTAGCCAAAAATACTACAGGGTACACTTATTGTGGGCTTGGGCATGAAGAATCAAATCTTGAAAAGACTCTTCGTGAATTTTTTGAACTAGAAAATGTTAATGGCTCTGAATCTATTTTAAGTAGTGAAGAATTAGAATGTGAAAAACATTTTGCCGAAACTCATTTTAGAACAAGAGAGGGACGGTACGTAGTGAGTATGCCGTTGAAAACAGACAAGATGTTGGGTGAATCTAGGCTTATGGCAATTAACCAGTTAAATTCTCTCTCAAGACGCTTAGAACGTAACACAAACTTTAAAAAATTGTATCTTGATTTTATTGAGGAATATAAAAATTTGGGACATATGAAGGAAGTCTCTAACGAAATAGAACCTAAATATTGTTACTATTTTCCACACCATGGTATTTTCCGGCCGGAAAAATCGTCAACAAAATTGAGAGTTGTCTTTAATGGGTCTGCCTTAACAACTACTGGTGTCTCCTTAAATCAACTTCAAATGAATGGTAAAATACCTCAACAAGATCTGTTCTCCATAATGCTGCGTTTTAGGAAACACGCTTTTGCTTTTACTGCAGACATTCGTATGATGTATCGTCAGATATTGATCGAACCCGGTCAGAGGGACTTGCAACGAATTGTCTGGAGAGAAAATCCAACAGACCCAGTTAAAACGTATAGACTTTGCACTGTTAGCTATGGAACAAAAAATGCGCCTTTTTTAGCCACAAGGGCTTTAAGGCAATTGTGTGACGACGAAGAAAAATTATTTCCGGAAGCAGCTTCTACTGCCCGTGATGATTTTTATATGGATGATATCCTCACCGGATCACATGATTTGGAATCTGCATGGGAATTAAAACGCCAGTTAGTTCTATTACTACAGAAAGGGGGTTTTACGCTACATAAGTGGAACTCAAATGATGTCAGCCTCATAAATGATGAATCTTATAATCAGAATTACTCCTTTGACGATTCTAATGAAGTAAAATCTGTTAAGGCCTTAGGAGTGCTATGGAAACCCGCCTCAGATTGTTTTTCATATAAGGTGACCGTTCAATCTGAGACTGCTTATACGAAGCGAACAGTTCTGTCAGATATTTCTAGAGTCTTCGATCCACTTGGACTAATAGGTCCTGTGATTACCAAAGCAAAATTATTCATGCAAGAACTCTGGACGATCCGGTTAGACTGGGATACACCATTACCAGATCCCTTCCGAAAAAAATGGTTAGAATTTGTTTCCTTGCTACCAAAAATAGAAAATTTGCAAATTCGTAGATTTTTCGAAAACAATGGCAAAATTACTCTTCATGGCTTTTCGGATGCTTCTTCAGTCGCTTATGGTGCAGCTATTTATGCCCAATGCAAGACATCCAATGATACTATTGCGGTACACCTTTTATGCAGCAAGTCAAGGGTTGCTCCTGTAAAACCAATCACCATGCCTCGTCTGGAACTTTCTGCCGCTCTCCTGTTGTCACATCTCATACAAAGGGTCACAAAGGCTTTAAATTTTAAGGATTGTGACATAGTTTTGTGGTCCGATTCTACCATCGTGCTTGCGTGGTTGAGGAGACCTCCTCACGAATTAAAGACCTTTGTTGGCAATAGGGTTGCAACAATTCAAGAGTTAACAAAAGGCTGTCAGTGGAATCATATTTCGTCTTCACAAAATCCAGCTGATCAGCTTTCTAGAGGTATGATGCCTGATCAGATCCATACGCAAGAATTGTGGTGGCATGGTCCACCATTCCTTAGACGATCTACACCGATGGATGAGACCTTTGAACTTAAAAATGTGACTTCTAGTATTGACTTTACATGTGAACTTAAACAGCCGAAAAACATTAACTTAAGCTGTACAATGAATAATGATATTATTTCCCATGTTATTTTTTCTACTAACAATTACCTTAAATTGATTAGAGTATTTAGTTTCATTTATAGGTTCTTAGAAAATTGCAGAAGGAAGTCACCGCGTCGGGTAGGTCCTTTAACTACAGAGGAACTACAATCTTCAGAATTGGTCATAATCAGGTACATTCAAGAAAGCAATTTTAGTATTGACATAAGGTGCTTGAGGGAAGGAAAACAACTTACAGGTAAAAGTAACCTTAGATCTTTGAATCCTTTTCTCGATGAGAAGGGAGTTCTGAGAGTTGGTGGGCGGCTACAAAACGCAAGGCTTAGTTTTGATTCGAAACATCAAATTATTTTGCCTGGTAATGATAAGGTAACTTATTTAATCTTGGAATATTTCCATAAAAGATACTTGCATATTGGTCAGCAAGCCTTGCTATTTTACACCAGGCAAAAATTTTGGCCGATTGGTGGAAGAAATTTGACGAAGAAAGTAGTGCACAATTGCATAACTTGTGTAAAAAACAAACCAGTGATAGTTGAACAACTAATGGGTCAACCCCCACCGGAAAGAGTTAACATGAGTCCCGTATTTTCAAATTCAGGGGTGGATTTTGCAGGACCCTTTCTTGTACGATATAAAAATCAACGAAGGGGACCTCTGCATAAGATTTACGTAGCAATTTTTGTCTGCATGGCTACCAAGGCCATTCACATCGAAATGGTTTCGGATTTAGCTTCCGAATCATTTATAGCGACACTGAAAAGATTTTTTGCCCGTCGTGGCAAGTGTTGCACGCTGTTCTCTGACAATGCAACAAATTTCGTTGGGGCACATTCCGAACTCAAAAAACTCCACAACTTACTTAGGCATCCAGATGAAGTAATAGGAAACTTTTTGTCTGCTGAAAGGATTAACTGGAAATTCATACCTCCTAGAGCTCCGAACTTTGGCGGGCTCTGGGAGGCGGGAGTAAAATCCTTCAAATACCACTTTAGAAGAGTTGTGGGTAACGCTCACTTAAATTATGAGGATTTTTTAACTGTAATTACAGAAATTGAGGGAATTCTCAATTCAAGACCCTTGACTCCAATTTCGTCAGACATCAATGACTTAGAGGCCTTAACGCCAGGTCATTTTTTGATAGGTCGGCCAATAAATACAATTCCTGAACCAGATATTACTGATACACCCTTCAATCGTCTATCTAGGTGGAAGCGTGCAGAAAAAATGACTCAAATTATTTGGAAGAAATGGAGCTTAGACTACCTAACACACTTTCAGCAACGTTATAGATGGCAGTTCGAGAAGGATAATATAAGGCCAGGTATGATGGTGATTTTAAGGGAGGATAATCTTCCAAAATGCAAGTGGATTCTGGGGAGAATAGTGGATGTAATTTATGGGAAAGATGGCCGCATAAGAGTAGCCAACGTGCGGACCATGCACGGGACATTGAAGAGACCCATCTCAAAAATTTGTATTTTGCCTGTTAAGACTGATAACTAATTAATGGGTCGCTTATAGTTAAGAAATAAGTTCATTTGTATTTCCCTTCAAAACAAGCTTTCAAGAACTTACTTGCTTTGTATGATTGTATATTTACTAATTGGAATTGTATGTATTTTTTAGCATTGAATCTTCATTATTGTTAAATAGTTTAATACTTAAAGGCTCAGAATTTAATTTATACTATGTTTATATTTGAAATTTTTTTCTCATTGTTGTATATTGTGTAATATTTTACGTTTTGTAAAAATTAATTAATAATTCTGTGTTGAACTTTTAGAAATTCAACGGGGGCCGGGATGTTAATGCTCTCCCCGATTCAGCTGATAAACCGCCAAATCTGGCACTCCGATGGCGATGTGTTGGCGATTGTCAGGTTGCTCTCTGCCAGTCAGTTGGTATATAGTTCGCACCGTTCGAAGGTGTTAGTTTGTAGGAGCTATCGTGCTCATATAACTGTAAGCCATGGGGCGTTGTACAATTATTATGTAAATGGTGTTTGTTGATTAAATAGTACAGTCCACTTTGAAGCTTTACTGAGTCCCTAACAAATTGCAAGTCAGAGATAATTTCAATTATTTAAGTTGATGAAATCCGCTTACAAAGAAGAGATTAAAGATAAACAAGGAGGAACTCTACGACCAAGATTCATATACTGCTTGTATTCCAAGATAAAATATAATTTATTTCTATTTTTGAGATTTTTCCTGACGCATCCTTTTATTTCTGGGATTAATATAATCAATAAAATAAAATAATTGACTAATAAGCAAAATGAATCGAAACAATCACTCTGAAAGTGGTTGTTTCAAAGGTATGTGATTTCGGGGAATATATATGTACAATTACATCAAAGCATATTAAGCTGTGTTCAAAACTCGTTCAAAAACTCGCTGGATTCTATAAATCTTATCTCACCTTTGAGTCAGTTCTCCTCATTGTATATCTTACTGTGGCGCATCGAATTCTATCAGAAATTGAGTTTCCTCTAACAATCCAAATGTTATTGAAAGACTACACTGCTGCAGAATATCATTGTTTCTCGCTTACATCAGCATCCATTAACAGTCAGTAGTCAGTATACACTGATTTATTAATAAAATAAATATTCACAGTTATCTTACTAACCCGTGACTCTATTCTCCTCATTGAATATGTTACAGTGGAGAATTTTCCTCTAAAACCCAAATGTTAATGAAAGACTACACAGCTGCAGAATATCATTTTTTGTCACTTACACCAGCATTCATTAGCAGTCAGCAGTCAGCATACACTGATTCATTAATAAAATAAATATTTGCTGCTATCTCACTAACCCGTGACTCGTTTCTCCTCAGTGAATATCTTACTGAGGAACATCTAATTATATCACAAATTGATTTTCCTCTAAAACCCAAATGATAATGAAAGAATACACAGCTGCAGAATATCATTGTTTCTCGCTTACATCAGCGTTCATTAGCAGTCAGCAGTCAGTATACACTGATTTATTAATAAAATAAAGGTTCGCTGCTATCTTACTAACCCGTGACTCGATTTTACTCATTGAATATGTTACTATGGAGAATCGAATTCTATCACAATTTGATTTTCCTCTAAAACCCAAATGATAATGAAAGACTGCAGAGCTGCAGAATATCATTGTTTCTCGCTTACATCAACATTCATTAGCAGTCAGCATTCAGTATACCCTGATTTATGAATAAAATAAATATTCGCTGCTATCTTACTGCACACGTGACTGGATTCTCCTCATTGAATATGTTACTGTGGAGAATTGAATTCTATTACATATCAATACTCAAAAGTAAAACACAAGAATAAGACCACTTGGGTTGACCCCCGCCCACACACACAGCAACAATGGTATCAGTGTTTAAGTCCTGGAGGCTCCTTGGCTCGAGGTTTTAATAAGCACAGGAAAAAATAAACTTGCTCGCTTTTGAAGTGGTCACGTTAAATCAATAAAATTTTTCGAAGGATCCAAGAGCTTTGAAACTTGTGCCAACTGTTCTACTAAATAGGCATCGTGTGATCACATTCTCGAATACTTGGGGCTCTCCAAACATAATTTAACTGACGATTATTTAACAGTTTTGGATTTTTTGAGGGTGTATGACGTCAAGAAACAGGTGTAGCATTGCTGGTCATGGGGGCGTGCACATCAATTTTACATATCTTTCTCCAACAAAATTCAAATGTTAATGCAAGACTAGATAGCTGATAAATATCATTATTATCATGTCAGAACATGATGTTATGCTGGCTTTCTGGCACAGAGGTAGCACGTCTACCTTGTGTTCTGAAAGTCCCGGTTTTTACATTGTTGTTCTTTTTTACGCTATCTGTGAGATGTGTGACTGTGCCTCCCCCCTGTAAAAAGGGCCTGTGCAAGCAAATGTGATGAGTGTGTAGCTAAGTCGTACTCTTGGCCCTAGTTGACGCTACTTCAAAAAGAAGAGGCACAATTTTAGGCTTAAATTGACGCTGAATCAGCGGGGGGCTTGTCCATGTCAAGTGTCATTAAGCTCGTCAGTTTTTGAGTATCAATTAATATCACGCATTTTTATAATAAATCCTTTTAACCTTCAAGCTACTATTTTTTTTAAATTCCCTCATATTTTCACCATACTGTACATTATGATATTCATTCATCCCTTTTGTTGTACTCCAGACCTTCTTCACTCTAATTTTTATCACTTGTTGTTATGTTATAAGTCTGTGTATGTTGTCTCTTGTATGTTTCTTTCCAACAATGTAAAAGCAACTGTGTAACGGTTTTTTTTGGTTATTAGTAAAGTCTACTGACATCTATACCAAACCGGAAAGGGGCCATTTGAGCCCTAGAAACGGAGGTGTGGTGTGGTGTTAAGTTAACTGTTAAGATACATATAAATTACTAAAAGGTAGGTACTGAAAGTTTAGCTTACCGAATTGATATTGTTGACATTTATCTATTTTCACTTTTACATGTTTATAAACACAATAATAATAATAAACAAAATGAATGAAATTCAGAATGTCAGTTTTACTAATACAACTGTAGTTACGAATGACTTAGATTTCAATTTATCCTAAATGAGATGTTTCAAATATATTCATTTAATTGTATTAAACGTAGGCTATATTTGTATGGTTATTAAAATCCTATTATTGAAAAAGACTTTTTAAAATTTTGAAATACTATAATTTTTTTACAATAATTCTTTAAGAAATTATTTTGCGAAAAGAAGAATAAAAATAGGAATTATATTTTAATTAACAAAAGTATTTTAAATTAATTCATCCCCCAAAAAATTATTATTTTTCAACTGCAATTTTAATGCTCTAAGATAAATATGGTGAGCTCTAGCACACATACACTGATTCATTTTTACAGTTAACCTCCTCAAGCCCCTATCTGGTTCTTTCGGACTGTTGGTTACGTGTGATTTTAGATCAATTAGGTATAAATTCTTGCCCATGATTGGCAATTTTTTTTTGATGTTGACCTTATAATATTTTAATGGAATAACAAATTTTATTTGTTTTGCGAATAAACTTTTATAATATAAATAGTTCAATGGAATCATAAAGTTATGAAACATATAAATATCTGATTCATCAATATTCTAAATTTAATGATTCTGCAATTTCACTTTTGGGTCTGTCTCACAAGGCATATTGATAGATAAATATATGGTTGTATAGATAAATATAAGATATAGATTAATATATAAATATATGGTTGTATATTTCAGTTGTTAAATATATGGTTATGTATTTCAAAGATTAAATATAGCGTTATATATTCCAAAGGTTAAATATATGGCATAATATTTTCAATGGTTATATATTTACCTTGCCCATAAATATATCATTATATATGTATTTAAAATTTCATTAAGACCACAACATATTTTTGGAAATAAAAATTTGAAAGCAAACATTAATGGTATGTACTAGAATTTTTTTTTCAAAAAAATTCTGCAGCAGCAGAATTTTGCTTTTAACCTACATTTAAAATGTTATTCTAAAATCTGCAGCAGATTAACCATAATTCGTGCTTTATCCTTTAGTCTGTAGATTAATAATTAAGAATAACAAAGAAGGAGAAAATTATTTTTCTAATAGCATTATATTCTGAAAATCAGTCAGAATTTTATCGCTCTCTCTCTCTCTCGCTCTCTGTATATATCTATCTATCTACACATACACACACACACACACACACACACACACACACACACACACACACACAC
>JAOUZG010033118.1:34427-51082 GCA_026289955.1 Argiope argentata
GATAGCCTGACTGGTATAGCGTTAAACTAGTACTCTTAAGGGTAGGATTTCGAGACTCACCGGCCAAAAGATTCCCCGAGTGTGTGACGGCTGACTCTCGTTAAATCTGTACGTGGGCGCAAAGTCTTCCATATCGAGAGTAAAACCTTTGGGGGTACTGGGTCAGAGATGATCGTTCTCTGTTCCAGGTTTAAATTAAGATCTGAAATGAATGAATGAATTTGCATGAATGAAGTCAGCAGCCTAAATAGTCGCTAAGTCGTACTCTTGCCATTAGATGGCGCTACTTGTAATACAATGAGACACATTTCTTAGGCTTAAAAGCATCTGATCGTATCAGCGGGGGCTTGTCCACGGCAAGTGCCATTAGTCACAACACAACACACATATTTTTAAATGAAACTTTTGCTATAAGTTGTGTTGAATATTATCATTTAAAAGAAATAACTAAATGACTTTACTTTAGTAATTTTTCTTTCTTCAAACATAAATTTGTACTGATAAAGTCTAATTATTTTATATTTTTGATTAGTATATCTAACAACATTTAAAAACTATCCAATGATTCTCTTTTGCAATATATTGAAAGTCTATTCATAGTTTTGTTAAGAATTGATTAGTTTATTTTGTCAATGAAAATTCCTTCATCGGTTCCATTACGTATAATATATAAACATATTTTCGATTTCTTGCCTTTTATTTATTGAATATTTAGAAATCCCCATTCCCCGTTGACACACATCCCATACAGAACAGCTATTCACGTATCGTTTTCGCATGCACAGACTCTTATTACTGGGGGAAGGGCATTCAAACATATCCCAGATAAAACAGATAAACTAAAGCCATGTCCGAACCGGGACTCGAACCAAGGACGCCCGGAACCCGAAGAAGATGCTCTACCTCTGTGCCATGACGTCAGCGATGGCTTGCAATAATTTCTTTTATCCAAATACGATATATTTTTATTTATATTAATTAATTTCGATAATATTATTAAGTTTTTATAATATTTTATAATATTGTTTATAATAATATTATATTTTTTAAAAATATAATAGAAAAAATTATGAAAATACTTTCAATTTTTATCAAAGGTTCTATCGTTTAATTTATTTCTAAACTAACATGCATTCCTAAATATAATTATTTTAGTATTTTCTGTATTCATGTATAATCAATGTACTGTATATAAAATTTATGTCATCCCTAACTTTATACTACAGCCCTAAACAAGGTATTTTGGTTCATTAGTCATCTACTGGATTAATACATTGTATGGGATCGACGATGAATGTGAAGTGTATTGCTGTTGTTGTGACTAATGACACTTGCCTACGGACAATCAATTGATGTTGATATTTGAGATCAAATATCAATTGGATGTTGATATTTGGGATAAACCTTTAAAAATTTTGAAAAATTGTATTTAAAAGCATAAATTTAAACATATTCTATAACGCTACAGATTGACTACAATAAAAACCGTTACTCTTATTCAAAACAAACAAATACCAAAATAATTACGTATTTTTCTTTATTGAATAAAATCCTAGCTTATGGTCGTAATAATAAATAAAATATTTTAGAATCGGTCTAAGATTTAATGAGAAATTTTTAGTAAATTTATGATGCTATTACTCAAAAAAAAAGACCGCAAATTAAAACAAAATAATTAACTCAATCCAAATTCGTTTAGTTCATTTCATAGAAAGTAATATAAAGACAAAGTTCACCTAATTTTATACTAATATGACAACTATATGTTGAGTTATTTCATTTCAAGTGAACAAAAAATAAGCAAAAATTATTTGTGAGAAAAATATGAATTCAACAGTAACATGTAAGTTATACAATAATAGGTTATAATAATAAATTATGAACGTGCGTAGTTAAAATTCAACACAATTATAGATTACGCCTTCTTTATCATCTTTATTAATATATATCCCTTTTTTAATCATTTATAAAACTTAACAATATTGCCTGGAGTTTGAGTTGGTATCGCTTAGACTTGTAGATGTTCAACTATCCAGAAATTTGTAAAATTAATTAGGGATGAGAGTTAATTATCATGTCAATTAATTAGCTAGTTTATGACTTATGCGTAGACTGCTAGTTTAGTAAGGCACTAACGTTTATAATGATGATTTTGTGTAGAATTCTTATTCGATAAGAGTGTCATTTAACGATCAGTTACATTTTATTGTGTTACACTTGAATCCAGCCTTATCTAAATTGAAAGATTTTTTACCTGTGATACCTGCCATCTGTTGGCATACCTTGAATTTTATTGCATTCTTCTTTTAAAATTTTAACACGTAATTCATTTGTTTAGTTTTATTTATGCATATCGATCTTCCAGGTAAAAATGTCATGTAGAAAAATGTGTTTTATGTCTTAATAAAAACCGGCATATTAAATTCTTGGAGTTCCTGGTAATATTGGTGGACATATTTGAGACTAAAATTACGATCCTCCTATGACTTAAAAAATTGATTTTCCAAAAATCTAAATATGCATTTTTAAACTTCCCCATCCTCTATTGAGTTTTTTCATAACTTTTAAAATTATTTTTGCTTACTTTTTTTCAAAGATATGTAAAAAATGCATGATAATACAAAATACATTTTTTTAAAAAATATTGAACCCTTTTCGAATCACGGGAAGTTCTTAATGTCAACTACAAATTTCTCTTACAAATAATTCCATTATATTTTTCTGATTTTTTATTATGGTTTAGAGTCCATTTTTTAAAGTAGACTTTTAGGTTTATCCTTGTTTTTGAGGGTTTTTTTTAAATTTGCCCTGTTTCTTCACTAAGTTCGTTAACTAATGTTTCGAATGTAAAACTATTGTTTCTAAAATTAAATCTTTGAAAAAATATTGGTGTAATTAACCAAAATATTTTTATTATTTATAATTGTAATTTTAATATGCAGAGATTAATTAATTAAGAAAATTTTGGATGAAATGAATAAAGTAATTTACTTACTAAATTTACTAAAATTTCTATTTCCTAAATCCAATTACACTGCTACCATATATAAAAAAAGTTTAAAGAATATATAAAATATATAAAACATATAAAAAAACAAATATAAAACATATAAAAAATATTTAAAAATATAAATATATATATTAAAACGAATATTTCAATGATCTATTATTGTTTATCAAAAGGATATCTAGAACCTCATTATATAACGATTATTAAATTTGAATAGTTTTAAGGCATTCTTAAAAATAAAGAAAGCTCTCTACTAAAATTGAGCGAATATCTTAATAATAATTTATGCTTCTTTAAACTGGCGCTAAATAAATTATTAAAATAAATATTCATGAAGTTATCAGAAAAATTCGACAGTAATTATCCTAATTTTTTTCCTGTTTTAATAAATATTTGAAAAATAAATTAACTTTGCAAAATAACAAAGAATATTGTCTCAAAATGATCTTTCAGATTTTCAGTTCATTACTGATCCTCACCAAGAAGAAGTTTTTGTTAACGATAATATATGCTTCTGTTTTACATTATAGATTACACAAACTATAATATAAATGGAATACCCTCTTGAAATATTTCTAAAGAGAAATTTTTAATTCGGTTTTAAAAGAATAGTAGAGTAGATTTATTATTTATTGTTATACAATAAACGCAATCCATCATGCCAACAGAGAATGCCAGTAAGGATTTTGTTTATAGTAGAAAATGTCCAAATCCTTTAAATTGGAAAACTTATTATATATTATTTTAATTAATGAAAGATTTGAAGTTTCCAAATCTATTTTTATATATTTATAAATTTTGTCAGTTTTATTTGCAAATGGTGTAGAATAAATGTTTACATTATTTTTTAGCTCTTTATTTACGACTTCTTTAAATAGTTCAAAGACAGTTTTACTAACTGTCTTTTTCGGTAGTTTATTTTGATTATTGCAGTAAAAAATAGCGATGATATTATTTATGACTATTATTACTATTATTATTTTTCACATCTTGCATAGTGAATCTATTGTAGTATTGTAAAAATATTAGTTTTATTGGATTATTTATAAATAGAATTTTCTTTGTTACAAAATAAATGGGCAAAATTTGAAAATTTAATATTATTTTTAAATTTAAGGAAATTTTCTTATCCCAATTTTTTTATTTGACTAATATGAAACATGTAATCCATAGAATGCTTTAGTCATAATTTCAAGGGTTTAGAAAGCTTTAAAATGAGTTTTATTTTTAAAGTTTTCCATACATTGGCATCAGTAGAAGTTTAATTTTTTTTAATTAATTATCATCAGAATGACATGAATGCTTGTTTTAATTTTATATACCTCGAGGTGCCACTGTATAAAACTTCATTTTTGGTAGATTGATAACTTTAATTAAATAATTAAAAAAAAATAGCAGCAGCAGCTTCTGAAAATCATTGAAATTATTTGAAAAATTGATAATTATTTTAAAGAAATTATAACATAAAAGCTATTAAAAAAACTTATTATTATAAATATATCACACATCTTTCTTTAATCAAATTTAGAAATAAGTTTCCGTAATAAAAAAAATGAGACTTTATTTCTATTTTGCGAATAGTAATTTTTAAAATTAAAATTAGTTACATGAGTCACTAAAAAGTCAGTGATATTAAATCTTTTGTTGCCGATATTTTCCTTAAAACTAATAGCCTTTAAAAACAATATGAAACAAATGGATATCTTTTTTGTAATGGTTTCTATCTAACATAATATTTTGAAAATCAGCCATAAATACCAGATGCTTCTTTTACGATCATTTCTTTTAAAGATTCTCCGAAACAATGTCCAAATTCACATATTGGAATCAATGTACTTACGTATTAGACCGTCCAACTTTCTCACCAAATTTGAAATCTTCACCAGTAAGTTACTAAACAGCCAATTATTGCAATCCGGCAATGTTGTAATACATTGATCTTTATCGCCAAATTTAAATCCGTCGCCAATGAGTTGCCAAACTGCCAATTATGACAATTCGGAAATGGCGTGATCCGTTGATCTTTATCGCCAAATTAAAATCCATCGCCAATGAGTTGCGAAACCGTTGGTGTTCATTGGCGAAGACGATATAATACTTAAGTACCGGAATTAAAAGTACCCAATATCCGGCAGCCATAAACCTGTACATTTAATTCACATAGCAATTCGAAATCCCACATACTTTATTTTTCCACTTTACTAGATATTCGGTTACCAAGAACTCTGGCTAAAGCCCTATTTTCTAAGCCAGAAAACGTTTACATTTGTTGGAAAATGTTCCCTAACAGCATTTTTCTCACTTTCACTATTACTGCAAATGACGGATCGTCGAGGAAACGACAGAAAACTGACACTGTATAACATACCCCTGGATTAGTAGAACAAACCCTAGCGTGCTCCCTTTCTATTGTGTTTGCAGTGAATTATGTTGCAGATATCGCGAATACATGACGACCGTCCATCTTTGTCAGAGTTGAAAAGGAGATTTGCTTGCTGGCAATGATTAATATGCCACTGCATAGATTCTAAAAGCTTTAACGTATGCGAATGTGATTTTGTTTGGTAGGAGTTGGAAATTTAAATGTTCACTATTTTGCCTCGATAAAAAATGTGTTATTAGAAGATCTGATATGGATCATCGATAGATCTTGATATTTATATAGTTTAGATCAAGAAATGACAATTAGATATGAATATAACATTTCTATAACCGATCATCAAATTAATGTGATTAAGAAATGTTTAAGCTGAGATATTTTACTTTCTTTTCGGAATCATTCGATTTAGTAAATAAATATAAATATTTCATTTCTAATTACGAAATAAACTCCGTAAAAACTTAATATCTTGAAATATTCGAATTTTGATAATCTATTCTTATATCGTGTAATATGAAACCATACCGGACTATCCTACATGACAGAAGGCACACAGAATAAATAATAAAATTGAATGATCAGATCACCTCAACTACAACACTGGTAGGAACTGTGGTTGATTCTTAATGACCATCACCGGCCACGATACAACCCTTCCCATAGGAATTAACTTCCGTCATCGATGGGAGGAGCTATTAGGTGGCGATAACCAACCGTAATGCCTGAAGCAACTCATCGTCATTTCAAGGTGCTTCCCCGGGAGGATTCCTGTAATATAAAATATAAGTTCTTAAATTATGAAATGTGTCTATTTGTGCACTAACATTAATAACGACTATAGCAACACATAACAAAATAAATTATCACAATTTTATCCTGTCTTGAATATAATCAATTTCGAACAAAAACGATTTTTTTATCAGTCAATAAAAAAAAAACTTTAATTGCAAAATTCACGAGAATGAATGAATTCTTTTAATGATTTCTACGTCAATTTTATTTTAATTGAGACCTTGTTTCGAAATATTTGGATATTCACTTTATAATGGAATTAAAAAAAAATGACCTTTCATTGCAATCGAAGTTCAAAACAGACATTTTACATCGACATATTAACAAAAATAATTTGGAAACTGATAATATATTTTCGAATATATGCCGCTTCTTCTTGTGTACAGCCGACCACCCCGCCACCACTGAACATAGCATTAGTAGAACA
This sequence comes from Argiope argentata, assembly GCA_026289955.1. Taxonomy (NCBI): domain Eukaryota; kingdom Metazoa; phylum Arthropoda; class Arachnida; order Araneae; family Araneidae; genus Argiope; species Argiope argentata. The sequence goes on from JAOUZG010033118.1 coordinate 41,037, forward strand.
TAGTAGCAATGTCCATCCTTACATTGACCGAATCTGTCAAACTGATATTCTCTTCGAGATGATTGTCCCCCAAGTGGTGAAATACTGACCACCTCCTCCTCTACAACCTTTCAAACAGTTGGCAAAAACCTGACAATTTTAGACACCATGTTCTTCAGAGTCCTAAGATTACTTAAAACCCTCAGTAATGAACTCAAGTCATTATTTTCAACTTGTAGATGTTTCCTATGTTCAAAGATTTCTATGCATTCCTTTAAATAGTGGTAAGCAGTACCGATTAATTCATAAATGAATTTATTTTCCTGCATTTTTTCAAATTTTTGGAAATTTGCAGGGAATCTCCACAATACATGCCGGTATCTGTCAAAATATCGAAAACTATTCTACAGCTTGTTAAAGAAGTGTGATGAAACAATTTTTTTTCACCCGGAATACAACTTTGATAGCCATGGGAACTTTTTACACCACGTGATTTTTCAAAAATTAAAATGTAAACTTCATTAAGTTTTATGACGCTCTTATGTATTAAAATCTAGTTCAATGATATAGAATCACCTCAGATTTGCACAATTTAATTTTGAACTTATTTCAATAATAAATAGATTTTGTTGATATACATGAAATGTTATTTACATTCAAAATCCCGCGCTAATTAAAAGTTACTTCAAGTACAATGACTATAATATCACTGCAGCAATTAAAACAACTATTGGTTGCTATATTTTAATAATATTTAAACATAAAACCCTTTGCAACAATATAGCTTATTTGACTTTCTGATGTATTGCGTGAGTATGATTGTGCCACACTTTCTTAAACTTTAGAAAAACTTATGTATGAAAGTCAAGCTGAGCGGATACGAAACAATAGGTATGCATGGATTATAAACAGCAAGACAGGCATTTAAGACTATTTTCTAAAATCTTCACAGCTTCAATTTAATTTTCGAAAGTCACTAAGCAATAGCTTATTGATTAATCAACAATAAACAGATAAAATAACTGGACAATATTTTTAAATTACCTCCCAAATCCTTCAAAAGAACTGATATTATTTTTATTTATCAGAAAAAATTTACACTTCGAAAAATTTGTCAATTAAAAAAATCAAGCTGTACTTATACGAATTAATATGCATGTGTGCATTACAAACAAAGGCAGGCCTTATGATTATTTTTATTTAAATCTAAACAATTTCTATTTAATTTTCGAAAGTCACTGAGCAATAGCTTATTGATTCAATAAACAAAAAAACTGATAAAAAATTGGAAATCTTTTAAAATCACCTTCCAAATCCTTCGATATCGTTTTATAAGGAAAACCTTTCACTTTCGAAAAATTTATGAATAAAAAAATCAAATTGTGCTTATAAGAATGAATATACATGTGTGCATTGTAAACAAGGGCAGACGTTTAAGATTATTTTTATTTAAATCTCCTCAACTTCTCTTTGATTTTTGAAGGTCGATGGACAATAGCTTTCAGATTCTAATTAAAAAAATGATTAAATAAATTAAAATATTTTTATGCCACCTATCAAGAGTACTGCTAATGTTTTATTTATCAGAAAAAAACCCTTATGTTTTCTAAAACTTTATGTATATAAAACAACCTGGGTGGATAAGAAACAATATGCATGTATGGATTATAAACCGGAGGGCAGGCATTTAAGATTATTTTTATTTAAGTCTACAAAACTTCTCTTTGATTTTTGAAGGTCAATGGACAATAGCTTTCAGATTCTAATTAAAAAAATAATTAAATAAATTGAAGTATTTTTATGCCACCGATCAAGAGTACTGATAATGTTTTATTTATCAGAAAAAAACCCTTATGTTTTCTAAATTTTTATGTATATAAAACAATTTGGGTGGATAAGAAACAATATACATGTATGGATTATAAATATCAAAGCAAACGTTAAAGATTTTTTTTTATTTAAATCTACACAACTTCTCTTTAATTTTCGAAGGTCAATGAGCAATAGCTTTCAGATATTAATAGAAATAAATAAATAAATAAATTGAAGTCTTTTTATGTCACCTTTCAGGAACACTGATAATATTTTATTTAAAGGGAAAAGCCCTTAAACTTTCTATAATTTTATGCATATAAAACAATATGAGTGGATAAGAAAAAATATGCATGTATGGATTATAAACCGGAGGGCAGGCGTTTAAGATTATTTTTATTTGAATCTCCACAACTTCTCTTTATATTTCGAAGGTCAATGAGCAATAGCTTACAGATTCTAATAAAATTAAATTAAATAACTTGAAGTCTTTTTATGCCACATTTCAAGAGTACGAATAATGTTTTATTTAAAGGAAAAAAAACCCTTATATTTTCTAAACTTTTATGCATATAAAACAATCTGGGTGGATAAGAAACAATATGCATGTATGGATTATAAACAGGAGAGCAGGCGTTTAAGATTATTTTTATTTAAGTCTACATAACTTCTCTTTAATTTTCGAAGGTCAATAAGCAATAGCTTTCAGATTCTAATTAAAAAATGATAAAATAACTTGAAGTCTTTTTATGCCACCTTTCAAGAGAACTGATAACGTTTTATTTATCAGAAAAAAAACCCTATGTTTTCTGAAATGTTATGCATATAAAACAATCTGGATTGATAAGAAATAATTTGCATGTATGGATTATAGACAGGAGGGCAGGCGTTTAAGATTAATTTTATTTAAGTCTACTTTTCTTTAATTTTCGAAGGTCAATAAGCAAGAGCTTATGGACCCTTAAAAACTTAAGCTTTCTAAAATGTTATGCATATAAAACAATATGAGTGGATAAGAAACAATATGCATGCATGGATTATAAACCGGAGAACAGGCGTTTCACATTTTTTTTAGAATCTTCTCAACTTCTCTTTAATTTTCGAAGGTCAATGAGCAATAGCTTACAGATTCTAATAAAAAAAACATTAAATAAATTAAAGTCTTTTTATGCCACATTTCAAGAGTACTGATAACGTTTTATTTAAAGCAAAACACCATTATACTTTCTAAAATTTGATGCATATAAAACAATCTGGATGGATAAGAAACAATATGCATGTATGGATTATAAACCGGAGAACAGTCGTTTAAGATTTTTTCAGAATCTTCACAACTTTTCTTTAATTTTCAAAAGACAATGAGCAATAGCTTTCAAATTCTAAGGAAAAAAAACTCATTAAATCACTAAAAATCCATTCATATCTCTTATGAACACTGAAACCGTTGAATCATGCCTGGTCTAATGCTGAATATGCGTGTGTAACAACTATTCGAAGCCACCGAGAAGAACCAGGTGAAATTGATTACCCATTTCAAAAACTAATGATTAACTTTCCCATATTCACACCAAGGATTAATTTTCACACACCCAAAGCCAGAAACGATACCGACCCTCCCCCTCACTTCGTCATTGTCTACCTCCCAACCCATATTCCCCCATCCAATATCGTTTGGTATACCCCTTTCCTACATCTCCTCGTACCACATTGCGTGAACTGTTCCTTGCGCAATTCATTTTATACAAAATCCCCCATTCCCCCGCTCTAATTCGGGGCACTTGACCGTTAGCTGGCGTTGAATCAAGCTTAAGCGTTTATCGCATTCGGGATTGTGCTAAACGCACACACACCCCGCTTAGGGAAGGGGAACCAGTGGACTAATAAGCGTTTATGCGTGCAGCTCCGAGCTTTGACTACCCCAGGTGGTGTGTTTCCCACTATTAAGTTGGAGGGAAGACTTTGGTCTCGTTGGGTGGGTTATGAAAGCACCTGTAACCTCATAGAAACCCGTATTCGTTCGTTCCGTTAAAGCACATTTTCAACAGTTATTAAAATGGAACGGGGAGGTGATTAAAAGCAAAGATATTTTTAAGACGGGGATTAATTTTTAGTATCGAAAGTGTTGAATTTTTGATGTAGCATGCTTAAGGGGAGAATCCTCATAGTGATTTCCTGCGTTGGCCTTTGGATTCTAAGTATTAAACTGTTCTGCTTAGTAGAATGTTTAGTAGAGTTTGTTTCGGTTTATAGAGAACAAAGGCAATAGGTTCGTTAAAAGATTAGTATATTCTTCTTATCCATATACATTGATTTAAATACTTTCGCACTGATATATTTTTTGTTTGTAAAAATGAATTTATAAAATCGAATCTAAAATAATAATTCAGCAATGAGGCTTTTCACAAAGAGTGATTTCCAGTTTTGCATTAGGATTCTAAAGATTAAACTGTTCTGTTTAGTAGAGTGTACGTTATTGTAGGTTTACAGCGAACAAAGGCAATAGGCTCTTTAAAAAGATAAGTATATTCTTCTTATCCACATACATTGATTTAAATATATGCACTTACATTTTTGTTTGAAAAGTGAATTTGGAAATCCGAATCTAAAATAATAATTCAGCAGAGAAGCTTTTCACAATAAATGATTTCCAGCTTCTGTATTTGGATTCTTAAGAATAAACTGAAAAGTGTGAGTCTGTTTAGTAGATTTGCTATTCATGTCGGTTAATAGCGAACAAAGGCAATAAGTTCTTTAAAAAGGTTAGTGCATTCTCCTTATCCTAATGCCTTAATTTAAATACTTCCTAACTTAAATTTTTTGTTTGTAAAAGTGAATTTGTAAACTCGAATCTAAATAATAATTCAGCAGAGAGGCTTTTCACAATAAGTGATTTCCAGCTTTGGCATTTGGATTCTTAAGATTAAACAGAAGAGTGCGATTATGTTTAGTAGATTTTATGTTCAAGTCGGTTTATGCGAACAAAAGCAATATGATCTTTAAAATAATTATTGCATTCTTCTTACCCTTATGCATTGATTTAAATTATTTCGTATTTGTAATTTTTTTGTAAAAGTGAATTTGCAAAATCAATTTTTCATTTTTTTAACTTGGCTAAAATAATAATTCAGCAGATATGCATTACAGAATTAGTTATTTCCTGCTTTTGCATTGCATTCTTAAGATTAAATTGAAGAGTGTGTATCTGTTTATTAGATTTTATGTTTATGAAGATTTGTGGGAACAAACGCAATATATTCTTTAAAATGATTAGTGTATTCTTCTTATCCATATGCGTGAATTTAAATTCTTCCGCACTTTTTGTTTGTAAAAGTGAATTTGTAAAATCGTCATTTCATTCTTTTCTTAATTTACTAAAATAATAATTCAGCAGAAAAGATTTTCTCAATAAGTGATTTCCAGCTTTAGCCTTTGAATTCTAAAGATTAAATGGTTCTGTTTAGTAGAGTGTATGCTCTTGTAGGTTTATAGCGAACAAAGGCAATAGGTTCTTTAAAAAGATTACTGTATTCTTCTTATCCACATGCATTGATTTACATATTTTCACATGTTTGTAAAATGAATTTGTAAAATCGAATCTAAAATAATAATTCAGCAGAGAGGCTTTTCACAATAAGTGATTTTCAGCTTTGACATTTGAATTCTTAAGATTAAACCGAAGAGTGCGAGTCTGTGCAGTAGATTTTATGTTCATGCCGGTTTTTGCGAACAAAAAGAATATCTTTAAAAGAATTATTGCATTCTTCTTACCCGTATGCAGTGATTTAAATTCTTCCGTACTTGTAATTTTTGTTTGTAAAAGTGAATTTGTGAAATTTGTTTTTTATTCATTTTTTAATTTGTTAAAATAATATTTCAACATAGAATTATTTCATAACCACTGATTTCCAACTTCGATCTTTTTATTCTGAAGATTAAACTGAAGAGGGTGATTCTGTTTAGTAAAGTGTATGTTCATCCCGGTTTAGCGAACAAAGACAATAGGTTCTTTCAAAAGAATAGTGTATTCTTTTTATCCATATGCGTTGATTTAAATTCTTTCGCACTTATATTTTTCGTTTGTAAAAGGGAACTTGTAAAATCGTCATTACGGTCTTTTCTTAATTTCCTAAAATAATAATTCAGCAGAGAAGATATTCACAATAAGCGATTTCCAGCTTTGCCATTTGGATTCTTAAGATAAAAATGATTAGTGCAAATCTGTTTAGTAAAATTTATGTTCGTGTCAGTTTTTGCGAACAAAAGCAATATGTTCTTTAAAAGGATAAATTTATTCTTCTAATCCGCATGCATTCATTAAATTCTTTCATATTTGCATTTTTTATTTGTAAAAGTGGAATCGTAAAATCAAATTTCATTCATTTCTTTTTTGCTAAAATAATAATTCGACAATGACGCATTTCAAAATAATAATAATATATTTCAGTGGTTTAACTGGTAACTTTAAACATGAATTTCTTCATGCATTCCATTGCTATCATGTGAGAATTTAATGTTGTAAATCTTGTCAGAATATAATGTTATTTTGGGAAGGAGGTAGAACAAAAATCCACAAGAAAAAAAACCGTAGGCGGAAATTTGAAATTTTATTATCTGCACGATAATCTAAAAAAAATTAGTTTTAATAACGCGTTGCCATTTCATTGACAAAAGCTCTAATTTTTGAAAAAAGTTAATGACTGCAGCAGATAAAACCTAGAAAAATGTCATTTTGAGCGCATGATTACATGAAATGAAATAAACAGGAAATGTGATATTTTTTTAAACAATCAATGCGAGACAAAGTTTTTCTTGGATCGTTTGCAGCTCTAAAGTGACTCATTCAATGAAACAATTAAAAGGAATAAAAATATGATCTTATTTTCCCAAGCACGTGGTGCTAGGCCGTTCAAAAAATGATGTTCGAGCATGATACATTAAAATATGCATAGCAGATTTCATTTTAATCTTTTTTTCTATTTGTTTTCATTATTTCTTATGCATTTGATACTCCAGAAATATCCACGGAAACCATTGTATTTAAACAACCATTGTAACAAACCGCTATTCTTTTTAATATTCTAAATGATGTAGGCATCGCAAGATCTGATATTGCAGATATTTAAGTTTTCCTAAATAATGCTTGAAAGTGGTTCAGATGATGAATTCTATGAATAAGGAAATAAAAATGTCGAATATCAAGTCTATTGAATATTGAAACATTTGTTAGGAAATAAAGCAAAGATTTCCATTGATTTCATTTCTAAAATATTATGAACCGATAAATCGTTACATTAATTGAAACATCTTACTTCAAACCAATACAAGAAATAAAATACAGTAATTACCACCAAAGAATATGTTCACCATAAATTTTAATCCTCTCTATGTTCAAAACCATTAAAATCAATCATTCAGAAACCATCAGAGCAAAGTATACAAAGAGTTTGATTTAAACAGACGCATTTCAATTCCATTCTCTTTGGTAATGCTACGTAACGTCAGTTTTAATGTTTTGCTTTTAATTAAATTAAAATACACCATTAGTTACCAGTTAATTAATCACTAGAATAAGTGATATTCTTCAATTTAACGTCTTTTTCTTTCAATATGAATAGCTCCTGAACTGTTTGAATTGTGATGTACCTAATGATCTTCAAATATATAGTATTGAATTATTGAATTAGTTCTCTTAAAAGAGATTTGTCGTATTTAGCATAAAACAGACGAGAGAAAAATCCTTTTATTTGCATTGTATAAATGTTTAACATGTTTAATGAACTACAAAAATAAGAAATAGTTTTTCTAACCATGAATTTCAACATTAATAAACTCAATTTACGTTTGCGTTCGTGTGTGTGTGTGTGCGTGCGTGTGCGTGCGTGTGTGTGTGTGCGTGTGTGTGCGTGTGCGCGTGTGCGTGTGTGTGTTGGCGTTCTAACAGGCCAAATCGTTCAACATACATCTACCAAATTTTTCATATGTATACCTTGAAGGCCGGAAATGTGTTACTCGAGCTGATTTTTCTTATTTTAAATTAAAATTTTAATTAATTAAAAAATATGCGAAATTTTTGCTTTTTATTTCTATAACTCCCAAAAATTATTACAGCAGATTATTGATTTTTACATCAAATTAAAGCTTAAAAAATATTTTTTTAATGATTACGATATTTTAATGTATAAATTATTCGATTTTTAATGAATTTTTAAACAATTATTTCAAGCATGTCTTTCAATTTTATATTTCGCTTATAAAGTTTACTCTGTACGAGCACGTCAATGAAAAAAAAATTGGTTTTTAGCAAGGTGTTGCCATCAAACTAATAGAAGTTCAAATTAAAAAAAAATCAATTATTATTTCAAATTAAATACATAAAAGTTCAATTTTCACATTTTGTTTGTAAAAAAGGAAATTATTGGCATATAATGACATTTTTGAAAAGTAAATTGAGGAAAGGTTTTCAATAATCTTTGACAATATATGTATTAATAATTTAAAAAAATAGTTTAATTTAAAACAAACATGATTTCTTTCAATATATATAAGATAATCATTATAATAAGCCCCCATCAGATAATCTGAGGCATACATCTGTTAACAAAATGATTTATTTGAACTAAATAATTATAATTTATGTATTATGAGTCAATGAGTTCTCTGATAAGTCGAACATTTTAAATTTTTACATCGATCATCTGCTCTTTGAATCCTCTTTAACAATAATATTCTTGAAATACCAATATTTTAAATAAGAAAAATACAAAAAATAAAAATAAAATCTTCGATTTTAAATTTTAAGTTATCATTAGACAACAATATTATTTTTCAGACATTATTTTTCTCTCTCTTTCAGTATATATATACAGAGATAATTTGTTTTGAAATTTCATTTAAATTTTTTCTAGCTGGGAAATAAAGTTTTGGCCACCCTTGACCAATTTTTACATGAAATAACAGCTTTGATGGATAGTTTTTCGTGAGCCTTTTAAAAACGCAACTGATTTTAAAAAAGCATAAGTAGTAATAAAGCAATACTGGTAACAGCGGGCCAGGTTTTTAAAAAACGCATCTGTTTTCAAAAAGGCATAAATAATAATAATGCTAAAATATTAAAAGCAAGTAAAAATATGTTTTGCCCGCAAGTTTCTAAAGGCCTTATTATACAGCATAATTCCGTCTACACTTTCGTGTAGATGTTAGTCTTCAATGTATGCCCGCAGCTTTTTTAAATCAGATTGAAAATGATGACGATAGTGACATAAATATCGTTTGCAAACGAAATTGAACCAATCATGTGAAACTTTGACAGTGACGTAGTGCGCCAAGAATGGCGCGATTGACGCCAACTAAGTAGGATCAATGAATAAAGAGCGATAAATACACCATACGCTTTTAGGTTTACCGGTCATCAGGGTGACGTCTGGTTAAACCGAAAGTGACTTCATTTTCGAGGTTGTTTGTCCATGAAAGTATAGGCGTATTTTGCCGTGTGATAAGGCATTTACACATCAAAATCACCTAATCAAAACAATCTCATACTTTTACATGATAATAAGAGGCACTGCACTCCAAAAACTTAAATCAGTCACTAAAACTAATTTATGAAATTTCAATATCTCTTCTATAAAAACTGGTAATTTTAGACTATTCCATTGATCATCTGAAAGCAGACATGCAATCTACTGCCGGGGCTTCCCGACAGTGATTGTTCTATAATTATAAAAATGCTGATTGTTCTAATTTATATAGTAAAATTTTCTAAATCCGGCAGAATTTATCGCAAAAGATAGAAATTTTTATTTATTTAAAAGTTGAAGTGCCAAGAATATTTCGCAAATTTCTATTCCATCGAATTAGAGAACTGTATAAAATTTAAACTTCATAATTTTTTCATAAGTACAGTTTTTGACTGAAATAAAATAAATAAATTTACATCTTTTAAATATTTTTGATGCAAAACTTAAAATTGAATTTTACAATCTCAGAATTCTCAGAATCTCAGAATTCTTTACTGAATAGTTTTTTTTAAAGAATAGTGTATACAACTTCATTACCGAACTATCCTATTTTCAGTTTTCACAATAAAAAAAATACATGGCTGGTTCCACACTCACAAAAAAAATCTATATTAATTGCAATTTAACATTTCCACGCTAATATAAAATGGAAATTTTATAGCATTACACTAAAGAGAGATATAAATAATACTGTTAAGTTTTTAGCGTAGCGGGTTCGGATTGAATGGACTTTGTATG
>JAOUZG010033135.1:0-22149 GCA_026289955.1 Argiope argentata
GTTATAGCCGTTTGTAATCGCTATATTCATTTTGACTTACCCTGTATAATATTTTGCTCATATTATTAATTCTAGTATTTCTGTTCTAAAATTGTACAACATCTACATAAGCATTTATGGATGAACTTGACACGCTTATTATATTTTGTAAAAATTTCCAAAATGTCTGATAAATGTTTTTTTCTTTATATTTAGTTTTATTTTTAAACAATGAAGATTAATTGAAATGCTAAATGGATAGAAAATTCAAAGTCACCTTTTAGATTAATTTCTGTTTCTTTGATTCACATTCACTAGAAAATTCAACTTTTATTCAATTGCTAGATTATTCCTAATAATGTGTAATTTATCAATATTTTTAATTAAAAAGATACAAGTTGCCTGAATTTTTTTCTATAATGTTTGTTTTATTTCTGTAGGTACTAAGTCACTCCGTAGCAGCTGCTCTAAATTTACATGTGTCAGCTAATAATGTAGAAAGTAAAGGGATAGAAACAGCAGAATTCATTTGGAAGATTGATAAGTTGTTCGACTCTGTTAATTCAAGAACATTATATCATGAAGAAAAAAGAATTATGTTCATTAACTAAGAATAGTTTTCATATTAAATTCTGGGAAGGAATGATAAAGTGGACAGCAACATGGCATTTCAGATCAAGAAAAAGCAATAGGAAGATTGTTGTACCTTGCAAAAACGGTTTTAACTTTAAATGCTTTCATTGGAATTTCTGAATATTTACTCACTAAAGTTAAATTTCTGCTTTCAAATCGATTTAATGAAGATCTGTTAGAAAATACATTTTCTTCTGTTAGACGACGTGGATGCTTCCGCGAAAATCCAAATGCTTATGAATACAGACATACCATTCACAAAGTAATAATTACTAATTTTTTAAAGCAGTCAACAGACAAAAACTGTGAGGATGATGATGCTTCTACTTTAATTGAATTTACTTCTTTAAACAAAAAGGAATTGTGTGAGTTGATAAATGAAAATTCTGAGGATTTGGATGAAGGAAAGAAACAAGATGACATGGATAACTTGAACATAAGTACTCTAAACATAGTTGGAGAAAATTTTTTTATCATATATATCAAGATTTTTAGTAAAAAATTTTGTGTCTTCTCATGGATGCATGGAATGCAAAAAATTACTTGTAAATGATGATAAAAATTTAGATAATCATACTATTATTTTGTATTTTAAAGAATAGGACATGTGTAAATCAGGATTAAAATGGCCAACTGAATATTTATTACAATATTTTTCTAAATTGCATGAATGTTTTTATGGAAATTTTAGGCTTTTTTACCAAAGATGGCATAAGTCAGAAATTCAAAACTGTTTTAAACAAAGTTAATTTAGAGTTTTTGATAAGCACATAGAACACAAAGATGAAGCACATAGTTTTTTTTATTTCTTCTTTTATTCGGATGATGATTAAACATAATATCAAAAAATTGAATGATGAAATAATAATCTACTATTCTTGAAAAAAAGATTAAAAAAGGTTTTACGTGTATAGGGAAAATTAAAAAAGATTTTTTTTGAAAATTAATTAGCAATAATTATACCAATAATAATTTTCAGTCTACCACTACTTTTAATTAACTAACTGAATCATATTCAAAATGTTACTCTCGTCATGAAATTAGGTCCTTCTGGAAATTAATTAAAAGTCATATAAGTAAAAAAAAAAAAATCCGCCCCTTAATGGCGCAGCTAGTATCGCATTTACGGACCTAGAAATAGCAAATTGTCTGGCGAACAGCCTTGAGAAACAATTTAGTCTCAGTAAATTAAATGACACTACAACAGAAACGTTAGTAAATAACACAGTCAAGGCCTTCCAAGATGCTCTACCAAAAAATGTTTCTGATTTTGAACCCCCAACGAATGATGAAATTAAAAACTGTATCAAAAAATTAAATGTAAAAAAGGCCCCTGGAATGGATGAAATTAACAACAAAATCCTTAAAATGCCACCCAATAACTTTATTACATTTTTAAAAGACATTATCAATAGAATGCTTGAAATAGGTTATTTCCCCTCGGCATTGAAAACTGCAGTAGTAGTTCCGATTCTAAAACCGGGAAAAGACCCCACTACACCTAGCAGCTACAGACCCATCTCATTACTACCTTCCATAAGCAAAATCGCAGAACAAATTATTTTAAATAGATTAAACTTACATCTAGAAACTAATAATGTTTTGATTGACGATCAATTCGGTTTCAGGAAAAACCTATCTACCTCCCACCAATTGTTAAGAACGGTAGAGTATATTATAGATGGTTTCGAAAATAACCAAAAAACTGCTGCAGTTTTCTTAGACATTCAAAAGACCTTCGACAGAGCTTGGCTGAAAGGCCTTATTTACAAACTAATTCATTACAATACCCCCCCCCCCACACACACACCTAGTCATCACATCATATCTCAGCGACAGATCCTTCAAACTCAGAATAAACCATGTACTCTCCGATATTACACCAATACGCGCTGGAGTTCCACAAGCATCCAAGCTGGGACCAGTCTTATTTTCTATATTTATTAATGACATCCCCAAATAATTTAACACAATGATGTATCTTTATGCAGATGATACAGTGATACTAGCAAGAAATAAAAATACCAACTACTTAACCATAGCTTTTAATCGACATATCAAAGCTCTTGAGGACTGGTTCGTAAAATGGAAATCAACGCGTCCAAAACCGAAGCAATGTACTTTACTAAAGCTAACTGCCATCCTAACTTTGTCCCCCCTTAAAATTAAAAATCAGGAAATTCCGTGGTCTAAGGAATGCAAATATCTAGGTGTCATATTAGACAGAAAATTATCTTGGAAACCCCACTTTATCTATACAGCTACAAAGTTTCGAGAACTAACACGTAAATTATTCCCTTTAATTTCTCGAGACTCAAAAATGACTAGGCAGAATAAAATACTTATTTACACAGCTTATTTGCGTCCAGTACTAACATATGCCTGTCCTGTGTGGGGATATGCTGCTAAATGTAATCTTAAATACTTGGAAATACAGCAAAATAAATTTTTTCGCAGAATTTGCCATATGAAATGGTACATGAGAAATTCTAAAATGTACCATGCATTGGACTACCTCCCTCTTAAAAAATTCATTAAAAAATTAGCCACTAAATTCTTTGATCACTTGGATAAAAATGACTATAAACCGCTTAAAAAAATCCCAAACTACACTCCTAACCTTAAACTAAAAAGACCGCGCAATATCCTCTTAAATTAAAAATTTTCACTTTCAAATGTAAAATCTAGGCATTTCAACTCACCTTCTTTAATACAAAACATTAATTTTTGTCATAAAATTCAAAATTTTCTCATATTTTTAACTATTTTACCTTACTTAAAAATAACTTTAAAAATCATTCTTTCTGCCCAAGCAGCATACCCCCGCACCCTCACCCCTCAAATAGGCAATCAGAATGAGGCCTCACACACGCCACCTCGCACACCCACCCAGGCTGTCGCCCATCTCAGATGCAAGCGTAGAGAAATTTGAAAGAAGTAAGGTATTGGGATTTATAGCAACAATGGCTGTTATCCCCTGTTTCAAATACTTGATCACGCAGAACAACGAAAGACATGCCCTTGCAACCTGCCATTACTGGGGTTAAGCCCCTGTCGGGGCTAGGTACCCCGTCAACCCTACCATCTAAAAGGCATTGAAATTTATTTATCTTGGGATTTTATCATAGTTATTGTATTAGAACCTTTTGGTCATATATTTTAAATTTATTAAACTTATCAGTGAAATTTTCGGATTTTGTTGTGTTATTTTGTTCTTTAATAAATTAAGACAACATTATTTGGATTGTTTGTTATTTATTTCATGATCATTCTGTAATGCTAAATATATGTATTCAATTTTGTTAGAATTTGTAAAAATAAATAAATCTGAATTTAACTTTTACTCTTAAAATAACTTTGTTTAAAAGAAATAAGAGTAGCCAAAGCTTATATAAGAGAGTAATTAAAGTTTTAAAGCTAGTATAAATACAGAATAAAATTGATTTGAAGTGGTCGAAATTGAAATAAAATATTTAAAAACTCATAAATTGCAGTTTAAAATCTACTCGTATACATTATAATTAATAGAAAGAGAAAATTTGCAATCAATAATATAATTTAATGTAATATGAAATTCATCAAAGTGTAAGATTTCAAATTTGTTCTTTAAATAGTCAAAAGTAAGAAATAACCTTACAAATGAACAAAATAAAGTCATTTTCACTGGAATAGAATTTTTTTAGTAATTTGATGGAGTTTCATTGAAAAGAAAAAACGTAATTCAATTAATCTTAAGTATAGAGATAATACATATGAATTTCATTACTATACAACAAACAGGGATGATTTTTTTTTGTTTTTATATAATGGAAAGAATAAATGAAAAAAAAGAGAAAGATTTCAGATAACAATTTGTTAGGGGTTATTATTCCAAGACTGCAATTTGGCCTAGAAAAGTCAATATAATGAATGTAGATGCGTTGTTCACATCCTTATCATGACGTCTCGAAGAAAGATGACGTCATTTCACCGCGCAATAATTCCAAGTCACCAACATCGGTGGCGCTACTGTCTACGTGAATGCCCATGTTAAAAAAGTTGCCATTAGGGCCGATGAGAGTGAGACCTCTGGATCATATCCTTCTCTGTGATCTTATATATGACTCGATTCATCCAATCTGGAGCCTTCGTCCTTTAAGACTTATTCGGCTCCGGAGCACCAACAAACCTAATCAATAGTTCATACAGCTTTTGCAGTCAAAAGCTTTCATGATATATTGGAGCATTACATCAATGTTGACATCCAAATGTAAGGGATTATTTACTTATATATATTTTTTATGTAATAAAACATAGTGGTAAAATATATTCAAGCAATTAATTTGGTACTGTGATAAATTCTTTCATTGTATTTTATCTATTAAACCTCATAATCCCTTGATTTAGTTAACTTCTCGATGGAACTTTTTTATTTGAAATGTCATTTAATAACTTTTTTCAGCTGCGTGAATCGAAGAAACAAATCAAGTTCAATTTTCAGATGGGATGTGATTACTGCGGCCAATAGAGGGCGCTTAAAGCATGAACAGAGCAAATGTGCTAATGTAAAGCGAAAGGGGCGTCTAAAACAAATGTAAAGCGAAATTAATCAATTGAGATATTTTTTTTTCTTTTTAAATCCCCTTTTTGGAATCATTTGAAATTTACAGAGTATCATATATGATTTGCATGTGATGCAGGCGCATTCACGACTTCTGCTAAAAATGAAATGAAATTGAAAGAAATGAACGAATGCTCAGCTACTATGAGGAGTCTTTCGATAATTTTCTAAATACGAATCCGAACGAAAACTGATAAATTGCTCCATCATGTTTTGCATGCTTTCTAGAAAACTACCCGTTTTCTTAAGCTTTGAACTATAGCTTGCAGAGCGTCTTAAATTCTTAAAGTTAAAATAATACTTCAAGCATTTTAGAATTCCATCGACTTGTTTGTTCTTTTCACTTCACAGCATTTTCTATAAGCATTGGCAGATTCAAAAGGTTTACGATTCATCAGCAAATATTGAACAAAAAATAAACGAAATAATAGTAATAAAAATATGCTTATCAAAGAAAAATTCATTTGCCTTGAAATTTTAATTATATCTTAAATGAAATAAAAACAGTAGCAGTTAAAAAACGTGGGGAAGGTAATTGTCTGTTAAATGTCTATTAAAAATTTAGATCTAGATGTTTACCAAAAATACATGTATTAGTATACAAAATAAAGACATTAATAATAAAAAAGGTATAAAATAAAGGTATGCAATATTTTCTTTTTATATCCGATCTCACATTTTTCATAAAATTTCATTTTAAATTTAGAACATTAGAATTGGATGACTCAGTGATTGCCGGTAGTTAGTTGAGCCTTTTATTCAAATTTTGAATGCAATATTATAAAACAGAGCTATTATAGATGGTAGAATATGTATACGTCAATTATCCACTAGATGTGATAAATTTTAGTTGTATCTCAGATTAAAATGAAGAGATATCTGCACTAAATATTTATTATTAAAAAAAAATACTTCAAATTGCACTTTGGCAGTCGAACAAAATATCCATAAAAGTTAAAAACGAGCGGTGAAACAATTCACCGCAAAATTAATTTTTTATTTCAGATATGATTACAGTGGCCGATAGAGGGCGCTTAAAATTAAGTGTGAACGGTGCGAGAAAGCAAAAGTAAAATGGAAGCAATAAAATGATTTATTATTCTTTTTGTATCATGTGAATTACGGATAATGCAGTGGTAGTCAAGAAGAGTAGACTCTAGGGACAGCACCAAAAATTTGCTGATAGGGAAAAACATAGGGATTATTTGATGTTTAAGGAAAAACATAGGGGTTTTTCGGCTCACCTGATTTTTCCCTCGGATGCTTCAACTGAATTGCTCATTCTGTTTGCTCTTGAATGATCCGAAATGTGTCTTCAGAATTGTAGATGCTTTGAATTCAGAATAGTATTATTGAATAAAAAAGCACGACGCTCTTTTATATAGAAGTAAGGATATTATATGAAAAGTAAAATGCTGCTAAAAATTATTATTTAAATAAAGGATACATTTTAGATTTCTCACTCGTGTCAACCAAATCCTTGATTTAATTTTTATGACTTAATTAAATACTTTGATTAATTTGAAAGTAGTTCAGGTAATTAACAGTTATTACTAAACTTATGCTAATGAAGGAGTGAATTGCTTATCCTACTATGAGAAAGTATTTTAGATGCTGGTCCTTTTTTCTTTTTAATTTGTTTTTAAAAAATATATCTGTTAAAATTAGAGCCTTATTTATAGCTCGATTAGATCAAAAGTTAATAATTACATTGTAATCTAAATAGGCACTTAATTTAACTATTGGAACTGTTATATATATAAAAGCTTATTGAAAATGTTGAATATGCCTTTATTAAAAAAAATTGAGAAAAACTAACAATTAATAACATTTATTATTCATGATAAAAAAATTACTTTAATTTTTTTAAACTTTTTTCCCAATAATATTATACTAAACTTGTTTTTGTCAGCTCTATGTTTTCCGAGGTTTTTTGTTCTTGTTTTTTGAAATGTTAATGTTTAATACTTTTATTTGCTGACAAAATATGTAAATCATAGGATCTTATGATGATGTTTTAAAACTTTAAAATATTAAGGTACAATTAGTATTTTACCATTGTAAAATAAAGCACATCTAAATAATCAGTGTTAGTAGAAGATAAAATATCAAAGTCCAATGCTGCGTGTTTGTTAATCAGTTTAGTATTGAAATATGATCTATAAAAAATAATAACTTTATAATCATGCTTAATGTCTGTGATAAAATATTTTTAAGTATCTGATTATTATAGAAGTTAAAGTTATGGTACTTTTAATAATCTTACATCTCTATCACATACCTTATGCCTCAGAATATGAGCATGAATTGTAATAAATACGACAATAGCCTAGTAATCATAATATGTATAATAAAATAAATTTACTGTAACTTTAAAAATTCCTATTTGCAGTCTTTAACAGATTAGTTTTAAGAAAAACTGCACGTCATCAAAAATGTATAGAAATTTTTTTAGGGCTGTGAAATTTGCATATGAAACAAGTTTGAGAATTTTAAGTTCCTGTATGTATAGCTCTATAGATTGATATCAATTTTTTTGATTATTACAGTACTGGTACTTAACTATATGTAATAGATTAATTTCACTCTTTTCTCTTTTTAAGTAAAGTTTGGCTAAAATGAAAGGCTAAAACTTTAGAAGTATATCACAGACAGGTTTAAGAAATTACTTCCATGTTTAGAAATACATGTAAGCAATTATTTTTGCTTATGACATGAAATATGTTTTATGTCTGATCCAGAATTACTGACATTCACCTTGTATCATTTTGAAATTAATCAATGCAGTCAAATTTTATTCCTTGAGATAAGGATGATGATAATAAGTTCCCACATGCAGTAAAAAGTTTAATAAATTCAATCCTCTGATTTTTGGAGGTAGTCAAAACTCTAGTATTTATGGCAGAAGTAATTCTAAAAGGGTTGTATCTAATCATTTTCTGCATGTGCATTACATTAGGAATATTTAACTGGCCCTTTTAATAATTTCACTGCACAAGAATAGCTGGTATTTGAATAAAAAATGAAATTAATCTCACATAAAAAAGTGAGATGAAATTTTATTATTGGAAAATAACTAACTATGCATATACACAAATAGGTCTTCATCACATGAAATAATAGTATTTTAACACACATTAGATATGAAATTTTATGTTAAAAAGAAGTCAGAAATATCTTAAAAAATTATTAGTTGTAATCAAATTAAAAGGATATTTCAGTATCTATATATTACAGAAAGAAAAGTAATTTTAAATATGTATTCTCATTTACCTTGACACATTTTTTAAAAAAGATTTTTACTTTTAATTGAAAATTAACATTTTCGCTTATAATCTTGTAATAAAAAATAATGTATTAGGCTTCAGTAGTAATTTAAAAGCAGGATAATTTTCTTACCTTAATACAAAATACAATTTAAAAATTTTACAAAAATAAAAAAGAAACAAGGTTTTACATCTTAAAAAATGTTTTTACATGAGTAAATGCAAGACATGTTTCATTTCCAAGTTTAATGTGGGATTTATCTTTAAAATTTGATGATAATCTTATGCTCCTATATATTTGCAAATATTTAATAATATTTATACTATTGAATCTATGGGTCAAGAATCTTTTTAATCAAATAAATGTTGGTTTGATGATACCTATATTTTAATATCAATTAATTGCATGTTTCTTTGCTTTTTTATTATATACCTGATTTTTGAATGTTGATGCTGATATATTTTAAGAGATAAATTTAAATATATATATTATACAGATATATTTAAAGCAGATTATAAGTGGAACTGCTAATGCAAAATACATTATAAATATAAGCATGTAATTATAACCACAGTAAATATTGTAATAAATTTAATCCTAAAGGTATGACTAGGATAGTCTGAAAGGATTAAGCAACAGAATTGGATTAAAATGCTTTATTATGCAAGGTAAAATTTTCTACATATGACATCTACAATGGATAAAGAATTTCACAAAATTAATTGTTATTTCCTTTTTTTAAAGTAAGGAATATGTAGTAATGTTGACCTAAATTCTGTTAACGTATAAAAATAATTATGACTAAGCATAGCAAATATTACTATAAATTGAAAATTTTAAACTCATGTATATAAATATACGAGGCGCGTTTTTAAAGTAAGTACAGTTTTTAAATTACGCCACCGCAGCGCTGCGGTCACCGTTTAGCGAATGCGCGTCGGGTAGCTACATCTGTTGGGAAGCTACAGACGCCATTACGGAACCATTCGATCGAGTCTACATCTGTTTGCGTGGTTTTAAAATGCCGCCACCTATTGAGAAGCCCGCCGACTGCGAAGTACGAGCTGCAATACGTTTTCTCAGTGCTAAAGGCTTCAAAGCAGCTGAAATTCATCCCGAAATCAGTGGTGTTTAAGGTGAAAACATTATGAGTGATGGAATGGAGCGGAAATGGGTTAGGGCCTTTAAAAACGGCCGCACAAACATTCAGAACGAAGAACGAATTGGGCGACCTTCAGTCATTACCGATGACTTGATTTAAAAAGTGGACAGTAAAGTGAAAGAGAACAGACGATTCACGATTTCGTCCTTATCTGAAGAATTTCCTGCTGTCTCAAGAAATGTTCTTTATGAAATTGTGTCCTGACGTTTAAATTATCGGAATTTGTGTTCACGCTGGGTGCCAAAAATGTTGACAGAGGACGACCGTAATGCAATGGTTATCTAGTCAGGCGGCAAGCTTCTTTGACGATGGAATACAAAAGCTGGTCCCACGATATGATAAGTGCCTTAATATTAATGAGAATTATGTAGAAAAGTAGAGTAAAGTATGTTCTTTAAAGGGAATAAATTATTTTTGGAAAATGTTTACTTGTTGTTTCTTTAATTTCAAAACGGTACTTACTTTAAAAAAACAAACTCGTATATATGTGTGTGTGTCGTTGGCAACAGGAGCTAAAATTCTTGAGCTTATCTACTTTCTAAATGTGGCGTTGGCAACAAGGAAGAAGAGGATTAAAAAATATTAATTTCGGATGGAACAACGCAAATGCTATGGATTCTATTTAATCTTTCTGGAGTTCAAGCATTGGATATGAATAATCTATGATCGCTTTTAAATGTTGAAGCAGCTATGGTAAACGTGCATTTATCTCAACGCATTGTACAGGAATATCTCGCAGTTTCTTAGTGATGAAGCTGTATGTTTATTCACCATCGCTAAAAATATATAAAAATTTATTTACTAGATGGATTACAAGAAAGGATTATAGCACCTCTGTTTCTAAATAGCAAAATTGAATCCCTTTAAAAATCTAAAATAATTTTCACTAATTTAGAATATTTGTGTCATACAAAAATGCTTATTTTTAAATATTACTGCATTTGTGACTAATTTACTCCCTGCAGAAGTTTGATAATTTCATTGAAGTTGATACAATCTAAAAATTCTACATTTTCCCATTGAATTTTCATGCTTTATTTCACCTAGATTCTATATTAGGGATATTTAACTGGTCTTTTTTATAATTTCATTGCACTAGAGTTGCTAGTAATTGAATTAAATCAATAACATACAAAAATATATGAAGGCAAATTTTAATAGTAGAACATGACTCATTACACACACAAACAAGTTTTCCTTACATGATATGACGAAAATTGTTTAACAATCATTAGTAATTTTTTTAAAAAATAAAGTAAGATTTATCTTTAAAATATTTTCAGATATAGTGAAATATAGAAGATATTTTATCATATAATTTTTTTCTTTCTGAACAACTGAAGATAATCTTTTGTCCAGCTTTTACATGATTTGCCAATGGAAAGCTTTTTTTAAATTATAGAAATAGTTGTGTAGAATTAGATTTATTATCAATGTATGTAAAAATATATGGGCAAGATATTTCATGTAAACAAAGTATGACTTTGTTGCGTTTGAAGGTCGCGGTACGGACCTGCGACTTTTAGGCCTGTAGCCGAGTATCATGCCGATCAAGCAAAAGGGACCCTTCAGTTCGAATGATATTATCTGGCTTATAAAACTGACGCTACAGTACTCCCCCACCAATGAGTCGGACGGGGGACGAACGATTTTTTGAAAGCGCCAAGCGTATGGCGAGCATGCGAGTTCGTTGGTGCGTCGAGTAAGAGACGGCTCTCATGCGTCGAGTTAGCGACGGCTATGTTGGCTGGTAGATGGCGCCACGACTGTTGCAGAAGGTTGCGTTGTCAAAGTCACCAATGTAGCAAATGAAGGTCGTGGTAGGAACCTGCGACGTTTGGGCCTGGAGCCGAGTAATATATCGATCAAGCAAAAGAGACCCTTCAACTCGAAGGATATTATCTGGCTTATAAGACTAACGCTACAAATTTTTAAATGTAACTTACATGATTAATAGTCTGAAAAAAATAATTTCATAATATTGATGTCACGTACAGCTTGCGATTCTTAAATCCATATTAATCCTTATTTCACAAAATAATTACATTCGCAACTGATTGAAAGGTGATACTTTCTCATATACACACTATAATTGCATTAATTTATAAATGAAAGTATTTAAAATTGCTAATAATAAATTAATACGGTTTGTGATGCTGAATTTTATGCATTAACAAAATATAAATATTAATACACAATAACACATTTTAAATTAATCAAATGCATATTTCGAAGACTGGTGCAGTTGAAGGAGAGCCTGCTTTAATCAGAAGCTATCTCCTGTAGTGGCGGAAAATAGTGGATTCAGCATGGCTCTGTTGGATGGCATGGACTTTGGATGCTCTGGTCAGTTCAGCCTCTGTACTGGCGGTGGACAAATGCATATTTAAATCATATAATCATATTTAAAATGATTTGTTTAAAACAACGTTTCAGGTGGTAAAAAATATCAGATCCAATCTTGTTACCAATAATAAAATAAGACTTTTGATACTTAATTTTATGGATTAACAAAATATAAATACTAACACAAAATA
The DNA here is from genome assembly GCA_026289955.1 of Argiope argentata. NCBI lineage: Eukaryota > Metazoa > Arthropoda > Arachnida > Araneae > Araneidae > Argiope > Argiope argentata. The sequence goes on from JAOUZG010033135.1 coordinate 12,179, forward strand.
ATAACACATTTTAAATTAATCAAATGCATACTTAAATTAATTGAAAATAAGTTCAAAACAATCTTTCATCTCGAAAGTAAAGGATGCGATAAAGTCGTTTTTGATTTTAAATTAATCATCAATCAAACTCATAATCACAAGCATATTTAAAACTAACCGAAAAAGTGGTTCTAAACAATCATTTAGCTCTTAAAAAATACCGGATACAACTTCATCGCTCTTTAGAGATAGGCTTAATGAGGTTCTATTCCGAAGAGTTCCCCTCGGAGCAGCCCCCATCCGCTTCTGTCAAGAAATAGGCAGTGTTTTGATCCTGGTGCGTTTTTGAGACTCATTTAAAATTTATCTTTTGATGAAAAATCTATAAAGTGAAACGAAATTGTTGAAAATGAATTAAATCTTTGAATCGTATCTTGAGAGTGTTGTAAATATGAGAAGACCTTGGATAATTTTCTGAACTACGACCCGTACGAACATCACCATCATGTATTAGCGCTCTAAATAAAGAGAATAATAAAATTGGTATAAAATACAATCATTTTCTCTGTATATATTATTCACTTTTTTATGTGTGTAGTTGAAAGAAAGTTTAAAAACTATTTTACCCCCCCCCCCGGGCCGTACGTATCGTTAAATTCCCTGACTTGTACGATCTGCCTGATGTTCAAACATGATACACATGCTAACACTCATGTTGATGAAATAGCTTTTGATTTCAAAAACTATCAAAAGCTTTAATGAAAAGAATCAATCTCAGCGTTAACTTTTGGCCGCTACCTGACCTTTTGATTATACATAAACTTCATGTATTAAAACATAGTGGTAAATAATATTCAAGCAAAGTTATTTTCGTAATGTGAGATTTACCAGATTCAAAAAAGCTTACATTTGATTATCAACTTTTATACTGAAAATAAACTAAATGATATTAACAAAAATATGTTTATCAAAGAAAGATTCATTGCTTTTAACCTTTTAAGAATATTTGAAATAAAATACAAATAGTAACATTTAGAAAATGACTGGAAAGGAATCATCTGCTAAATGTCTATTAACGGATTTAGTTTATGATTACCGAGCAATCTTGTACACAAAATAAAGGCATTAATAATAAAAAAGGTATAAGATAAAGACATGTAATATTTTTATTTTTTATTTTAAAATCCAATTTCACATTTTTCATAAAATTTCTTTTTTATTAAATTGACTAGAATTTAATGACTCGGTGAGTCAATTTAGTTGAGCCTCTCATTGAAATTTTCAATGCCATATTATAAACCAGATCTGTTGTAGATGGCAAAAGACGCATTCTCCTCTCCTCTAGATTCTCCTCTAGATATGATAAATTTTAGTTGCATTTCAGATTATAATAAAGATAAGATATCTGCACTAAATATTTATTTAAAAAATTTACTTTCAAATTGCACCTTAGTAATCTAACAAAATATAAATAGCAGTTTATAAACGTTCTGGCTAGCAATGAAATAAGTCAATCACTGAAATCATAAGGAATAATATTTCCAAACCCAACTAGAAATAGCAAAATATCGCCAAAATTCAATTGATGTCTGAGCCCAATACTTGCTTAGAGTGAGTGACCTTCAAATATATCTTACTGCTACAGTATTACTAATTTATACGAAATCTTTGGGAGTAATTCATGTAATGTCAGTGGTTCTTAAAAAATGGATAATCTTTCTCATATTTTATCCTGTGTTTTCGCACCAGTTAGAAGTTTAGTTTATTCTAAGATTTACGGTTAATTCGGCAAACTTATCATACATCGCATGTGCAGGAATTTTTTTATTAAAATGAAAATTGTAGGATGTGCTACATTAGTACAGATTTGGTGATTAACAGTTTGATAAATATATAAAATTTCCGAGAATTTTATATACAGGCAGCATTCTTATAAATAAAAGTGTATTAGTGCATGAGACCAATAAGAATTATATATACGTGGTGATTGCTATATAAGCCAATTAATATCCTTCGAGCTGAAGGGTTCCTTTTGCTTGATCTGTATGATACTCGGCTACTAACCAATCCAGCTATCCGCCAATCATCCTACAATGGTAACCCGGCGACCGACCTTGGATAAACGCAACCTTCGCACATTGCTTCGTACAACTGTCGTGGCGCCCTCTATCAGCGACTCAATGACCTAGATGATTAAATACGACAAGTTGTAAACATCACCACCAACACTTCTCATAAGTATCGTTCGCCAACTCCCTGGAGGAATACTCTGTGGTGATTGCTATATAAGCCTGTAAATATGCTTCGAGCGGAAGAGTCCCTTTAGCTTGATCGGGATGATACTCGACTACTAACCACAAGATTGAGAATTCGGGCCTATTGCTATCCGCCTATCATCCTAAAATGCTTTCTTAATTATTTCAAAATTATTTAAAGTATTGGAAAGTTAATAAATGTTACTAGTGGTAGTCAACTATGGTCCAGTAGAGGCGGCATTGTTCATTGATCTGACGTGGGATTTCAAATCTTCAGACGCTCGGAACGTTTTCGGCGGGAGAACAGAAGGCAACTGATGATGCTGGCAAAGTCGGACGACGTCTTTACATTGCAACTTGATATCGAACATTTTTGAGATTTCGTTTGGTTAGCCCAAGTAAAACTTTCCCTTCAAATAAATAGTCATGGAAAGTAATTCTTTTGTCAACAATACCTCTGCACCACATCGCGAGAGCAATGGTGGAAAATGTCATGTTCTATGAGAAGGAACAACTTTTAGCATCAGTCTTATAAGCCAGACATTATCCTTCGAGCTGAAGGGTTCCTTTTACTTGATCGGTATGATACTCGGCTACTAACCATAAGATTGGGAGTTCGGGCCTAGCGCTATTCGCTATTCATCTTAAAAATTCAGTGTCATCTATGCTTTCGAAACCAACTTCTGCTTTCAACGAATAATAATATATATAGAGAGAGAGCATTATTTTGCTTTTACAGAACTGCATCAATAAATACTATAAATGTAATTAATCGCATTTCTACAGATTGAATACAATTCCTCTTTTTGTTATTTTTCAGCTAATTCTTCGCCATCTAACCTTTCCATACTTACCTATTCTGTGTCCTACTTAATTACCATCTAGCTCTCTTGAGTTTTTAATTGCCTTGGTACAATTTTGAGATATCATTTGATGCAACATGCAAAGTCGATTAGTTCTCCTTCAAGAACTTCAGTGAAATGATTGCGCTATTCAGCATTCCCATATCATATGTCAATTTCATCTGAACGATCAACATACTTCATGTTGTTATGCTTGATTTTCAAACTGTACCGAAAGCTAAAAGGTGAAAATAATCAGAACATGTTTGTAGCCTACACAGCAGCGGTTTCACCACCTGCAATCTAAAGTCGTTAACCAAGAACGGCGATAGTCGGGAGAATGGCAACTATTACTAACAAATTGGAAACTGGTACTTGATGACTTGAGCAGGGACACTAATGTGAACATGGGACAAGAGAGTTAAGTATTATTTGAAAGAATAATAATATGGAAAAATTGGATTATTCGTTGGAATGTCGTGTATAATGTTTAACGCATAACATATACTGGAATATTTTTTTATCGAGTTAAATTTAAACAAGTAACATAAATTTTTTTAAAGTTAATTCCTACTTAGGACAACAAAGAAAATTTTTTTTAAATTACTTTTTATTAAATAATTATGATTAATATAAATATTTATCAATGAATGATTTATTTTTGAAAGAAATTTAACCGGCATTCTTCATCTTCAAGTGAAAAATACTGAAGTCCTTTTCATTTCACCGATTGAGCTACTGCCTGTTGATTTCAATTTTCATTACAAACTGCTAAAACATCGTTAAAACTCTATTTAAATTATTAAAAATTAGTTAAATTTAATTATTGAATTAATATTTTAAAAAACTGCATTAACAGCAAGTGTCGTTCACATAAAGTTTAAAAAAATGTATTTGTTAACTTGAGTGGATGAATAAAAAGGAATTTTTACTGTTTAGTATTGGTTATATGATAAACAGAATTACAGATCATTTTATAAATATTTTTACAAAAAATGTATTGAATTAAAAAAAGTGAACATTTTATAATTTTTTCCTTAATTTTTCTAATAATTCCAATATATGGTAATGATCATTTATAAATATGGCAATAATGTATATTAATAATATTGGTATCTTAACTCTTACAAATGCCATTTTATTGTTCTAAAAAAATCTGACTTCATATGAGCTGTTTTTGTTATAATTTTATAGTGTTGAAAACTTTAAAGCTGTTTTTCTTAGTTTACCTTTTTTCAAAAGTTTGTTTGCTACAAAATGCTTAAAGTCAATAACATTTTATTGTAATTGCATGAATTTTTTTCTTCTCACTCTTAAATGTAAATTTAATAGAATTAGGAATGGACTTGTTAAAATGTTGATTATGTTTTTTTCTAAAAATGTTCAAAGTGAAAATATCTGATATTTTCCAAAAAAATTCATAAAATTTTGTAAAACATTTTTTTTCCTCACAAACTAATATAGATATCAAAAAACGGATCCCTATTTTTGTTAGATGCATTGTGAAGTTGCCATCAAAAAAATTGGAGGAAAATATTTTGAAAATTGCACAAGAAGAAGCATTTTTTAAAAAATGCTCAATTTTTAAAAAAAAATTAAATTTTTAAATTTGTAACTTTTGAATTTGAAAAATATTTTAGAAATTTCTGTTTCTACACAATTAACATCTATCTATCAAAAAAGAAAATAATTTTATTAAAAATTGTGAGAAAAATGTTTTTTGGTACCGAGTCACCTTAGGTATATTGCTTTTTATTGCATTGGAAGAAATTACCATTGATTTAGTTTCGACTTGTGCTGCCATCTTTTGCTTGCGTTGGAAAACAATTATAATAAATAAAATTAATCATTTGATGTAGGATTAAAATGTAACTGTGGCTTCACCATCTCATAAATTTATGATATACTTGTCAAATATTATTATAGCAATTGTTATATTTATTTTTACAATTTTATTCAAAATCTGTATCATTTTAATACCTCATCTATTCAGATGGTTTTATACTCAGCAGATGAGAGTTGTATGGAGTAAAAAGATAATTTTTCCTGGGGTCGTAGTTAGATACATTTTTCGTTTTTCTGCTTTTTTTTCGAATGATTTTTCATCTCGTTTTTAAATTTTTAGCATAATTTTAAATTTGGAAACTATTAATTTTTTCTATATATTACTTATATGTATTATATCTGTTTTGAAACACCTACTTCATGTTGGATTCTAATATGGCTCAATATTCACAATGTGGTATATAATCATAAAAATTTAAAGAAAATATTTCGGTTACGGAATAGGCACTTTTATCAGTCTCCCCATTCCCACATGAGAAGATATCAAGCAGAATAAATAAATAAATAAAAACGGTAAAGCCTAGAGAGATAGTCTTATAAAATAAGTAAAATTTTTATAGTATTTGGTCGAGTATGACTTTGAAGTCATTTTAAAGATAAAACACTTAAAGGATCAATATAAATAATAAAGTTTCCACTACGCCTATTTAATATTTCTAACAAAGCATGCAAAACTTCAATAGTCTCAGTAGTAAAAATAAAACAGTACGAAGGAAATTGAAAACATGAAATTTTATCCGGAAAACCCACAGCGAATGTGGCATGGGTGGATGTCTTAGATCCATCGGTATAACATCGTAATGTCATTTAGAAACACTCGTTTATTCCCATTTATAAACTTCATATGATCTTTTCAAAGGACAACAATGAGCGTTTGGAAATCTTTATTAAAATGCTTTTTTGATAAATATTTGAGGAAATGATCGATAAAAAGTAAGAGAGGTACAAAAATAAGATTGAGACAGGGAATTTGGAAAAATACCCAGATGGTTGTTGTATGAATAACTCTTCAATTTTTTTTCTTTGTAAAAATTTGGAGGTAAAAAGTATCTTTACATTTTTATAGCAAAATAGTCATAATGTAATTTAAGTCACTGGAATATTTTTTAGATTCATAACGTACCCATTTGTTGTATGAGTAGCTCTTCAACTTTTTTTTCTTTGTAAAAAATTTGTAGTTAAAAAGTATCTTTTATTTTCATAGCAAAAATAGTCGTAATGTAATTTAAGTCACTGGAATATTTTTTAGATTCATAACGTACCCATTTGTTGTATGAGTAGCTCTTCAATTTTTTTTCTTTGTAAAAAATTTGTATGTATAAATTATCTTTTATTTTTATAGCAAAATAGTCATAATGTAATTTAAGTCAATGGAATATTTTTTAGATACATAACGAACCCATTTGGAACATTTTAATTTTTATTCCAATTTCAAGAAGAAAAAAATACTTAAAATTTTTCAATATTTTTTTCTAAATTATATAACTGTATATTTTTTGAAAAATAAATAAATAAAACGTCATAAGTTTTTGAGTTTAATATCTGTAAATATTAAAGATTGTCTAGTTACTGTTTTTACCAGTTTTGACTGCTGACAATTTCAATTAAATGACGTGTGTAACTTGATCTTAATGGTTCCCCAGAAAAAATAATTTAAAAATTCAAATTTTCATATACAATCTAACCCTTTTTGAAGGTTTATACCGTTCTATTTACTGTGGCATACATTTTCACAATTTTTTTTATTAATAACCTTAAAATATTAAATTATATTATGGAAAAGAGCAACGGTGTTTAAAACCGGGAGTCTTTTAAAATAGTTTTTATTGTTGATTAATTCTGAAATTAACCCGTGATCAGGACATAACTTCATAGTTACTATTTTTTAAGTATTATAACAAAACCTTTTAAATATGTAAAAAGTCGGTGTCCTGGTCCAGATGTAGTTTGTTTTCCTCGTGATCTGGGTGTCTCGGGGTCCAGTCCCAGTTAGGGCACGGTTGTTCTATCTGTGAGGTGTGGGAATGTGCCCCCCCCCCCCCCATTAAAAAGGGTCTGTGCAAGCGAATGTGATAAATGTGTGGTCTTTATAGGAGCTTGAAGTTAGACTTCTGTCGTCGGGGGCCCATACCTACAGAAGCTACTGCACCCGTCCTTCTGTTGTAAAACGAACACTTCATCTTCATTATCATTAATATTTAAAAAAATAATCCAAAAATCGGCACTTCATCCACAATATAAAAACAATCCGAGACAAAATATTAGTAGAAGCAGTGAAATAAATTTGAATTCCGGTTTCATTATGAAATATACTATTTAAAATATATTACAAATATTATTTTACATAATAAACGGCAGAGAAAAACTATATGGCGCAAAGTTGGTGCTATTGAGAAGAAAAAATTTCCCAATTCTCAAATTATGTAAAAATCATATATTTTTATGCTGAAATATTTTCTGAAACTATAAGGGAAAAAAATTCAAGATTTCGTATAATTTTTAATAAATTAAAATTTAAAAAATCACTCAGAGGGGCACATTCTTATCTTACATGCTCCAAAATTTTTAATTCTAGTCAATAATGAAAAAAATTTCTAATGTTAGGCCTGCACAGAGCTAATAGTCATACATTCATCTTTATATTAGAAGAGATATGTTTATGTACGCTGGCACCATATGTAACAGTTCGCTGGAATTAGAACTGTCCTGTTATGTACAAATATATTTTGATGGCTGAAAATATGCACTATGAAAAGTTTTTTAAATAAAATTATTAAATGAAGATTTAAATGAAATCTACTATGCATATTTCAATGTATCATATCAGAACATCATTTCTTGAACGGCCAAGCACCACGTGCTCTTGCAAGTTAAATCATATTTTTATTTATTTTCATTGTCTCATTGAATGAGCCACTCTAGTACTGCAAACGATCCAAAAAAACTTTGTCTCGCATTCATTGTTTAAAAAAAAATATCACATTTCCTATTTATTTTTATTTCATTTAATCACGCGCTCAAATGATATTTTTCTAGATTTTATTTGCGGTAGTCATTAACTTATTTATAAAAATTAGAGCTTCTGAAAATGTGATGGCAACATATTATTAAAAGCTGATTTTTTGAGATGCCCGTTCAGATAAATTTTTTTTTATTTTTCTCCTACGGATTAAGATTTTTGTTTTTCGCCTACTGATTTTTGTTGACACCAAAAACCTCATCCCAAAAACAACATCATATTCTGACATGATAATAAAAATCAAACAACCATTTCAGGTTTATTTACCATAACTTCTGAAATTACTGTAGTAGGATAATGATTTTTATATCATATTACAATTATTTAATTTATTTGCCGAGCAATTTTTTTTATTTATTTTTAATAAATAAAAAACAAATTAAGGGTATTTAACAATAATTTATTTAAGAGTTGTAAAAAAAACTTGTATCATTCCTGCCATAAACATTTCATTTTGAATTTCTATTCCATTGTTGAAAATATTTTTTATATCTTTTACAATGGAAGAGAGCTTTTTGAAATTTTGCTATACTTGCAAATAAGGTTTAACTTACCAAGTTTTAAATGAAAAAAAAAATGTTTTAAAGTCCTTTTTAAAGATGATCCTTCCCTGAAATATTATGTGGTATATAAATATCTATTACTATTATTTGAAAATAATTTTTGATGGAAATCGAATTTAAAGTTCAATGAAAGTTTCATTCAACAAATTTTTAGGGTGGTTTAGCGGATAGAGCTAGGCCCGAACTCCCAATCTTATGGTTAGTAGCCGAGTAACATATCCGTTGGGCCAAAAGTGCACTTCGGTCCGAGGGATGTTATCTGGCTAATGTATAGCAATCACCACAGAGTATCTCCCCAGTGAGTTTTGGCGAACGATACTTATGTGAAGTTGGTGGTGAAGTTAACAATTGTCGTATTTAATTGACGTCTAAAGCTTTGAGTCACCGATAGAGGGCGTCACAACAGTTGAACGAAGCTATGTGCGAAGGTTGGTGGTGATGAGCAACTTGTCGTATTTAATGCGCGTCTAAAGCTTTGAGTCGCCGATAGAGGGCGCCACAACAGTTGAACGAAGCTATGTGCGAAGGTTGTGTTTATCCAAGGTCGGACGTCGGGTTCAACATTGTAGGGTGATTTAGCGGATAGCGCTAGGCCCGAACTCCCAATCTTATGGTTAGTAGCCGAGTAACATAGCCGTAGGGCCAAAAGTGCACTTCGGTACGAGGGATGTTATCTGGCTTATGTATGGCAATCAGTACAAGTTTCTGAGATATTTCATAAACCATAAAAAATATTCTGAAGTACATTTAAAAGTAGTTAGAATTAAAGTTCCACTTCAAAATGGCCATAAAATCAAAACTACGTTATCAAATATTATCACACTTCATAATGGCTTGAAAAAGGGCGATAAATTTTCATTTCCATCAAAAAAAAAGTTCAAAAACACACCACCAGGGTGCAAATGGCGCTGTTTGTTAAGCAAAATAGGATAAAATGTGTTTAATCTTTTCTGAAACGTGCCACGAAGCATGTGCAATGTGGTCTCCACCATTTTTGAAGCCATGTTAAATCGTAATTTCTGCATTCTCAACAGTAGCTCTTAGCATATCAGAATTTCGTAGATGTCAATGTTTTTCCAAATTGTTTAGATTCCAAATCGTTCACCATAAACAATGCTTTTGAGATAACATACATTGAACATGTTTTGTCACACTTCACAGATACGATTAAACACATTTTGTCCTTTTAGATTGCTTTAGATTGCATGTATCTCGGAGTGCCTAGACCCGGTCAAGGGGCATACCTCCGGTAGAACAGGATGTTATTGTTCACATGGCTTTCATTCTTGTACCGTGATCGCCTTCGAAGGATCTTGTCAGGTTCTTATATAGTCACAGCAGTTGGAAATTAAACACATTTTGTCCTATTTTGCTTAACAATATTGTATACTGCTCCCTTTATACCCTTAGTGGTACGTTTTCGAACTTTTTTGGCTGAAAAGAAATGTTCATGACTTTATTTAAACTA
>JAOUZG010033138.1:0-10384 GCA_026289955.1 Argiope argentata
TTAGCAGGGGCTAACAGTGCTTGGTACACATAGTTACGAAAATCCCCCATAATAATTATTTATTACTTATAACTTTTTCTAATTTTGGGAGGTTTCGGGGCCCCTGGATTCCTTATATATATACCCTTTCCTTAACCGATCCTTAACGATCCTTTTAAAGTATTCATTTTCTTTGCAAACGCAGGCCATCCACGTTTTATAGTTATACCTACATTTAAGCAAGAACTTCTTTGTATACATTATTTTTGGGGGTTTTTTTTCTGGTGCTAAAATTATTATGCCGTTTGATGAACTGACCTTGGAGCAAGATACATAAAATTTTTCGCTTCCCCCAAACTGAAGCTGCGGGATAATGAGAAGGGATTGTGAGAAAAGGAGAAGTCAAATCGTTATCAGTAGACAATAGGAATGTTATCTTCTTGGTCGCGTACTTTTAAGCATTTTAAAATTTTGTTTACGTTTTCAGCCGTTACTTTTGAGATTTTGAGAATAAATGCGATTTTAGTTTACTTATCAAGTTTGTTAGTTTTTATCTCCTAATATGCCAAACGAAGAAACTAAAATGCGCTCTTAGTTTCCCAAAACTTCTAAAAGGTATTTAATTATTGTTGTTAATTACGGCTAAAAGTTCTAAATATTCTTAAGAAATTGAATATAGAAATTCAAAATTTAAGCACTTAAAACAAAACTTCAAATACATAAAATTTTCTCAAGAGTTCTTCATATTTATTCCCACGATTAGAAACCTTAAAAACAATTATTGTTTCGATTAAGGTAAAAAATAAAAAGGAAAAGGAAATGGGGTCGTTTAGATTCCAAATGGTTTGAGAACTAATTCTATTTAAATTAGCTTGTCAAAAAAAATGCTAGAATAGTTATCAGAAAAACATCTGATTGATTGTCCCCTAACGTTTCACCACAAAGTACGTCTTTAATGGTAAAAACCACAGATGTTTTTTTAAAGTATTTTCGTATGATCTTCAACACATCCTGAAGAGGACAAAATGAAAGAACAATTCACAATTTTTTGGAAATGGATACTTCATCGTACTCATTGTCCTGAATAGTAAATGTAAAAGGTGGCCCATAAAAAAGCTTTAATTTAAAAATTACTAATAAATTTTTGTGAAGCCACTTACTCAGTAAAAAATTCCTAAGGATCGTTTCATTGTAAAAAGTTAACAGAAATGTTAAAACAAAACAACATTTACACAATATCCCTCTTTGAAATAATCAAAATATAAACAATTCAGCAGCAATTAATATACTGATTTGCTTGCCCAAAAGGTATGTCGTTATATGATTGCAAAATAATGGGAGCTTTGATTTTAACCCGAATAACTTTTAAGAAGATTTTTTAATTGTAATTTATGTTTAAATGGTTCTTTATATTCTATAGGAGCTTTTTTTGAAGTATTCAAAAAATTCTACTGCCAAATCGTTAATTATAAGTCTAAATAAAATGTATTATTTAATTCCTTTTTCCAGGCCAAGTTTGCTTGTGTCATGAACATTACAAAGAAATATTTTGACAATTACTTTTAGTTTTTGCAGTCATAAGACAAATCAGTTGCATAATCCAGTTATTGCAACATTACAGGATTATTGTAAAATATATTTAATTACAAAATTTTAATCATGCAGATAAATACCAAAATATCTCATAATTTGAAATATCGTATGAAATTCCGTAATTACACAATTGTTTTTCTAAATACTGAAGAAAAAATAATAACTCGGTGTTACTTATTGCAATTAATATTTTAAAAGTACATTTTAGAATATTGAAATACATTGGAAATGCGCTGAAAGAATTTTTCTTCAAGAATTAAATAACTTGTATGTAATTTCAAAAAATAATTTCACATTGCTAAGGGGATTAAAAATTTTAAGAAACATATCACCATAAAAAGTATATACAGGGTGTCCGAGAAGTCTTTGACACATTTCAAAAATTCGGTTAAAAAAATAAACGAGATAGAAAGTAAAACAGAGAATTAAGGTTCAAAGTTTGCTGTGGCTGTAATAGTGTAGGGCTGAATCGCACCAGTTGTTGGGTTTTATTTTATAGTTTCAGGGTTTAGAATCTTGTCGTTAGAATTCTATTTTTGTTTTTATTTTTTAGTATTTTAGGAACAATTTCAATTACTTGACATACGTTTCGTAATTTTAAGAAGACTATTATGATGATACAATTCACATCGAATGGACACAGACATTTCGCCATTTAAAATCGATTGTGGATACATTTTTTTTTCTATTTCAACGGACGATTTTAGTTAGTTCTCTCAACTGTAGAATTTAGGTTTAACGTTAGTAGTGGCTATAATTAAGTAGAAATAAAGCTCAACTGAGCCTGTGTTTTACTTTACCTTGTCAGGTTGGAGAATCGTGTCAGTAAATCTTTTTAGGATTTTATAAACAATTTTTAATTGTTTGACACATGTTTTATCATTTGTAGAAGAAGACTATTATGATGATGCTATTTTCATCCACTGAAACTAGACATCTTGTCATAGGATATCGATTGTGGATACTTAATTTTTCAACCTCATTGGTCGAGTGTGGAAATTTCTCTCATTAGCAGAATTAAGGTTTGATGTTAGCAGTGGCATTTAAGAGTAATGTTTAAGCGCACCTAGTTCGATTTTGGTGTTTCAGGTTTTTGAATCATTCACTACAATTTTTTTTTCGTTTCTATTTTTGAGCGTTTTAGGAACAATTTATGTTTATTTGACAGACGTTTCATCGTTTCAGGAAGAAGACTATTATGATGAGGCAATTTTCATCTAATGGAACTAGTCATTTTGAAGTAGTGTATCGATTGTGGATATTTCATTTTTCAACCTGAATGGAGGAATATGCATAGTTCTCTCAGCAGCAGAATTAAAGTTGTAAGTGGAATGACACCTAAGTTTCCAAATTTACAGAACTTCAAGTAAAAGTTACCTTTTAATTATCTATTAAATTTCTTTTTCCAAATTCTTGCTGTTTAGAGCATTAATACTATTTTTCCAAGTTAAATCATAAAGCATTTTGTTCTTTCAAACACCCATCTTTCTTCGTCTTGGGTTTAAATTCTTGATCTGAAAATATAAAAACTAATTTTATATGTCATGGTCTTAGTATTCTTTATATTAACTATTCTTCTAATTGATATATCAATTTGGCATCGCACAAGAAAATTTAGTTTCGATTCGGAATTCCATATCGATTGACTCTACACTGATAAGATATTTTTGAGAGAGAAGAAATATACTTCCTGCTGACTAAAGTAGCTGAGAATTTCTCACGTTCTCTATTCCCAGAATTTTAAAATACGTAATTTAATTTGTTTTATATTGCATTCAAAAGAATGTCTAAATAAATTCATATATCGTGGTTTTTAATTTCTTCTTAATAAGTGGAAGTAATTGGCTAGAACAGCTAAAAGAAAAACTTGGATAATGTTATAAATTTATTAGGAATTTGAGACAAAAAAAAAGCGATATAAAATGCTGTTCTAAACTTATTCAGAAAAAGCGCGTTCCACGCTTCTTCTTTTTTTCGTTTATAAAAAGTAAATGCTAGTTTTCATAAAACTTGCAAAACTTATTGGATATTATTTTTTATGGTAAAAACATTTGTTGCTTTTGGGAAAAACTTCACTTATTGTAAAAAAAAGCCCGATTTGATATCATTTCTGTAGGTCATTTAAAATGTAAAAAGAAAACGGTAATCACTTTCTGAATTTAATTAAAATTATGCTCTGAACCTCAAATTTCGAAGCAATGCCAACCTTCAAAACGATCTTGAGATATATAAATAACTTTCATCTATTTTAAAATGATAATCATAAAAAAAATTTCCTTTAAAATATTTTAATTTATTGGAATGTTCCTAAGAGGAAATAAACCTACGTGTTCCAGAAATTGAAGAAATATTAATAATCTCTGGACATTCCATGCATGCGACTTCTAAACGACATGGGTGTCGCCATTATATGAATTTTACATGGTGTTGTCTAATATGACAAAAGCAAGAAAAATGTAATTTCTACAAATGTACTGAGTGAACTAACATGAATTTGACCTGACATTCTGTGAAAATGACAGAAACATTACAGATCTTGAACTGAAACCGGTTCGCTAAAGCCACATAGTTCCTGTTTCAATTTTTCCCGGTAAGTTTTCGAATTGCATAAATAAAACTAACAAAACGACACAGAATTTTAAAAACATTTGCTCTGTGTAGAAAACAAATTTCTTGAGGCTACCGAGAGATATGAAACATAATTATCTGAAAATCCTTAATCAAATTATTTCTTTCAGATATCTTTTATAAGAGCTGCAGGAGTTGAAAAAACGATCGCACCATGCGATTTCTATTCATGGGTTTCGAAGTACTTGCTCGCATGAAAAGGGAGTCAGTTGAAGATGGTCATCCGCATGTCAATGTCTCTAATCAAATATTGATTGATCAGGAACAATTTTAGATCTCTTCCAACATTTATGATTAGGGTTTAAAAAATTACTTTTGGGTAAGTTTTTTTAACTGAATGGTTTGAGGGAAACTCCTTAATGGAAGAACCACAAAAGTTACAACTATTGTTTGAAAAATTCCTCTAGTTTATAAGTTTATGCATTATTTGCAAGGCTATTTAAAAAATGTGAAGCATCAAAATAATCCATAAAATGTGAATTAAAATCTGACAGAAATAAAATTAAAGAGTACTTAAATGAAATAGCATATTTTAGTATGTTGTGGATCTTTGTTGAAAAGTATTCTAATTGCTGTTGAATACACTTTACCTTTATATCATATAATCAATAATTGTATTTAAAGGAAAATTTAAAAAATTGGGTGCTTCATTCATTTTTCTAAATGTATGTCTATCTCTTTTGAATAAACTTGGGAATATCTTTTTTTAGAAAGAATAAATGAAATGATTAGATGAATTGTTTTAAAATGTATTTAAAATGAATCGAGTATTTCCATTTATAAAGAAAGTCAACAAATATGAATTAAAGTGTTTTTAATTACAAAAAACTTCATTTCCTTTTGTCAATGAAATTTCGAGCAAATTCTTTCTCTAGTTTTGAAATACCGATGTTAATTGAAGAAACGAAATTAAATTTCATATACTCCTACTTTTCACGCTATTCTCGATGAATGAGTTTATATCTGTTTATTTAATTTTTCCAGATTTTAAATTTTTTTTATCGAAGTGAATCCTGGAGCAACAGAAAATGTCGGAGCCTTCCACAAGCGGATGAATTTTTAATTAAATTATGGACGGAGATCCAACAGATATAAATGGTTTGTATAAGCTTTAAATATATGGAATTCAAAATGTATTATTTTTAGTACCCATAAACTATGGAAACTTAAACCCAATCTTCACATTAGAATGAAAACTAAAGAAACTTGATTTCTGTATATTCAGAAAACTGGTTTCTGAGCAGTATATGGATTTAATATGTGAAATCTCTGACAGAAGCATCAGGAGCTTTGAAGCCGTAATTTGCAGGTGCTTTGGAGACGCACTTTGCAGGAGTTTTGGATCCATCCTTTGCAGGAGTTTCGGAGCCGTCCTTTGCAGGAGTTTTGGAGCCGTCCTTTGCAGGAGTTTCGGAGCCGTCCTTTGCAGGAGCTTTGGAGCCGTACTCAACAAGAGCTTGTCATATAACATCTGTTTGAACTACTTTGCTTACACCTAAATATTTCTAGGGGGAAACGGAACGTCATATAAATACACAAGGTCAACTCATCTGCAATTGATATCGGTGCAGTACACTGCAATGAAAACATCTGTTACCATTTATGCGAAAAAAGCACAGCGCTTCTCCCATCTGTGGAATGGTTCCAGTTGTAATTCTGCGAACGGAGGATGTCTAGATTCCAATGAAAGAACGAAAGTGAAGAGATTTCAGTAAGTTATCTAAATAATAATTAGTGTATCAAAATTTTAAACTTTGGATACTAGGGGACAAAGGCCATAGCAGCTATAAGTCCCAAGATTTGAAACCAATCAATCAATCAATCAATCAAGTGTATCAAAATGAAAATTGGAATGCCCTTTGATCTTTCATCGTTCCCGCCACTTCAGATACTCAGATAAACATTTTCGAAAGATTCTGGAAGGAATTTTTTTATTTAGATTATAAATTCAATGCAAATTTAAAATAATTATAACTTTTACCTTCAAAAAAAGGGATTAAAATTGTTTAATAGATCTTCATTTAAAAATTATTTTCACTTGTATAAATATTGAAATTGTAAACAAATTCTTTATTCTCACTTTCGAATTATTGATTTAAAGAGCAAAATGTAGTTTCTTCTATTCCAACATTTAATGGTATTATTGATATTTTCAGATCTATAATAATTAAAATATTTCTTCTTTTCAGGTATTGCCATTTTTTGACCGAAATTATCAGAGTACAACAGATGCTAAACCGGAATCTTCAGTAAGCGTATATTAGATGAAATGCTGGATGGAGACCCATCATTTGCAGTTTGAAAAACTTTAACATTGGATCAAACCTATAATGAATATTTTGTACTAAAATATCAATGGTCTGCATAGCGGAAATACAATTTCATATTACTTGAGGATATCAGTCCATCACTGAAATGTTTTGTTTTCTATTTAAGATGTTTAATATGTATATATTTTTGGAGAATTCTTTCAACCAATGCAGTAATTGTTTTTGAACTTGGAAAAGGTTGAAGTGTATGGAATGTACATCATTCCAAACAAGTGTTTGGTCTATGAATCAATATTTCATATTAAAAATGTTTTGAAGATTTTTATTCATATATCAACTGAATAGCTTTTGGCGCATTATATTGCCTTCAAAATGAGTATTTTTTTTTCTATTCTTTTGGAAACTGTAATTTTTATAATCATTCTATACCTATGAATAATTTTTATGGTTGAATTAAAATTTGATAGTTTTATTTTTGTCAGTTACCTAAACTTAATTTCCAGTGAGTCCTAAAGAATATTTTTCTCAAAATGTGTAAAATTTCGTTTGTAAACATCTCTTATTAAAATTCAACAAGTAGAATTTTTTTTGAATTATGTGATGTGATAGTGCTTCATCCTATTTTAATTAACTTTCAAATTTAATTAATCATAAAATACATTGCATTCTAGCCATATTATGAATAGCCATTAATTGTATTCTAATTTTAATTTAAGAAAATATTCAGTTAATTTGTTCCTATATTAAAAAAAGGATCTGTTCGTTGTATCCATTTGCAATTATTTTTTAATTTTTTTTGTAAGTTTATTTTAAAAAATTTATGTATTTATAAATAAAATTTTAGAAATATTTTTAAAAAATCAATGGTAAATTTGGAATACTAAGCACTAATTTCTAAATCTCCCCGTTTTAGCACTTAAATTTACGTAAATGTGTACATCCGTGGATAAAGGTTAATTTGATTGACTCGGCCGGCCAACCAATCAAAATATCCTTTGATTCCGCGAAAGCATTTGATCACTGTGCCTGATCAACACAGTGATCAACATGCCTTCGCAGAATATATGCCACTCTGGCATGATTAGCATGAAACAATTAAAAAAAATCTCCTCGAAAATGATAAAATATTTATTAAAAAAATGTGAATGGATGCGATGAATATTAAATAATGTAGTGTAGCTTTGCCTTTCTGTTAATAAAATACGAGAAATTAGAGATTAATAATTATCAAATTAAAAAAGGAAATTTCAATTTTTATCTGAATTATTTGATTATAACTTTTTAAATTTATACATTGATAAATCTTATAGCGAATTAAAACTATGCTCTACCTTAATATAACAAATTAAGTAAATATTTTGTTTTTTAGGTAATTTTTTAAGAATAAATGCTTGTATTAATTTTCTATTTTAAATTAATCACATTTTATGTTAAATGGATATTTTATTTTTTAAAACTGTTTGAATTGTTATTAATTTTATTGTATAAAACAAATATTTGATATCTATTTAATGCAATTTGATATTGTACAGAATTTGATAAATTTACTGTAATTTAATACTGTATTGTATTATTCTGTGTGATCTATGTACTGAATTCTTATTTAAAGGCATATATATTCTACTTTTTATGTTGTTATAATCTTCTAACTGATCAACTTTTTTGTATCAGAAATAAAGCTTGTATAATACTATTTCAATTTTGCATTTCATTACCCTTATTCTTGTCTATTTTCAAATAATTATTTTAACTTAACTCTCCTACTTTTCGTACATTAAATTTAAGGCGATACTTGCATCCAAATACTTTGAAGAATATAGATGGTAGGTAGGTAGGGATTTTTGGGCGCAAGAGCCATATTTGGCCAAACTGCGCCATGCATATGGTTAAAAGTTAAAATCACTACTAAAAGTTCAAGCAGTTTCAAAAATCGTTCTCTAAAAATATGGTATAAGTAGAAAGTGGTTATTTAAAATACAAGTAAAAATGCACAAAAAGAAATGGAGTAATCAAATGTATGGAAAAAACCCAATAGCTTTTAAATAACTAAACAGACTTGGATGGTGTATCTCATCCATCATGCCACGCATGGTAAAAGATGAGCAATTAAAAAATTTCTGATGGTGGGAATCAAAAGAAGGACATTCGATAAGAATATGTTTAAAAGTAAAATTACTTTTACAGGTGGGACATACGGGAGCCCTTTCACCAAAAATTAAGTGCTTATGGGTGAAACGTGTATGTCCTATACGGAGGCGAGTCAGTTTGACATCAATCTCTCGTACAGGAAGAGCAGGCCATAATCCAATGAAAGGTTTGATCGAATGCTATTTATTAGATACCTGGAGATCCCAATTTGACTGCCAAGTAGAAAAAATGTGTTTAACTAGCGCATTTTTTGCATCGGCATATGCCAATTCATGTGATAAAAGAGAAGAAGCAGACTTTGTTGCATAATCAGCCACTTCATTACCATAAATTCCCACATGACTCGGAACAAAGCTTAGCATTATTTTAAATCCATTTCTCTTGAGAAAACGCAAAGCAATGAGAATTTCTAAAGCAGATGGATGCAGTCGATTGTTATAGTGGCTTAGTGCTTCCAAAGCACTCATGCTATCAGTGTATATAATGAAACTGCGTTGACTGGTAGATGAAATCTCCTTAACCCTTCAAGCGGCTGGAACGTAGAAAGTCGCTCCAGGGTGTCTCTTGAAAACCGGCAGGAACGTAGAAATCCTCTCCAACGAGTCGCTTTAAAACCGCCAGGAACGTAGAAAGTCTCCATCCGCAAATATCTCTTAACACGGCTTCCCCGTAGAAAGTCGCCATTGCTTTCCCCCCGTAAGTGTAATAAACGAGGTGGGAGATCGGCTTGTTAGAGCTCATTTTCTGGTTTCCGCTGGCTGTTAGAATGCGGGTGGTCCCTCCAATTAGGGGAATAGGAAATCCCCCCTGAGAATAGGACATCACTTTCTTGTAAGAATTCGCGATAACAGGACCGATTGGTGATATGAGCTGTATACTTCATTCTTTCTTTCAATATTTCATTTCGAATCCAAAAAAAAAAAAACTATTATACTTATTACAGATAGGGAAACTCTCATATTTACATGCCATAATTATGTATAATAGTTTATTAAAAAAAAGCGAGTTTTCAAAAGCGGGTTTGAATTTTCTGTATTTGTCTAATGAAATATTAAAAAATCACGTTTGAATTGTTAATAATACTCTTATTAATTAAAAAAAACCTTATATATTTATTTATAAAAAACCTTATCAATTTGTTTTCATCCCAATTAATTAGCGACAAAAATATTTATAAATAAATGTCATTGTAACTATTGCTTAAACTTTGTATGTAGAATTTGGGCAAGCATTTACTACGCAAGGTAAGACAAATTTGAAAATTTTTGGATATAATTATTTATTTATTGTTGACTTTTTAAACTTAACTTTAGTAAAAATGTTGTTAATTCTTTTTATAAATGCTTTTATTTAATGTATCTAGATAACTATAGTTCTTTTTTTTTACTGTTTAATATTATTTTTTATTTTACTAAGTTAATGCATGCGTTATTTACTACTTTTGCGCAAATCATAGTTTTCTTTCTTTTCGGGAGGAGGGGGGCAGATGGAAAAAAAACTGTTTCTTTTATAAATATAAAAAATATTTTTTTGGAAATTATATATATTTATAATATAAAGAAAATAATAAAAAAAGAAAAGAAATATTTTTATTTTTATAAAAAATTATAAATATAAAAACATTTTTTTTAAACTATGTATTTCAAATATACATTTCTATTATAAATATATATGTGAAATCTCTATAAAAAATCAAACCAAATTCATATGAGAGGAAGTTTTGTGTCTTGTGATGGACTACTAAAAGCATAAATGAAAAAAAAAAA
>JAOUZG010033142.1:0-12598 GCA_026289955.1 Argiope argentata
CAACAAAGAGAAAAAAAATAGCATAATTAAATATTTGATGAAAACATGACAATTTATTGCAATAATAAACTCTATTTTTAAAAGCTATGAAATAAAAATTATTTTTAAACCAGTCGAAAAGGTCTCCCAAAAAATTTCTTTCACACTCTCCAATAAAGATCTTATCCCAGAGAATGCCTTGCACTACTGACCTTTGGCGGGAATTTTACTTACGTTTGGCGAGAATTCAGTAATTTTACTAAATCTTTGGCGAGTTATTTGGTCGATTAATCCCAAGCATAAATTGGATAGTGCCCTAAAACTGAATTTGGGTTTTAGATGCGTTTATTCCAAACGAATGGAAAAAAATTGATACAGAACTACTTATAAAATTAATGCATTTATTAAAGTCATTGCGATTTTAAACTATTACGTTTAGAGTGCAGACCGACAGACAGTCTATCTCTGGTTGGGTTAGGTTCAAAATTTGTAAGGTTTCTAAATTATACGAGGACAAATCAAAAAGTCTTTGCGCCAATTTTCTAAACGAAATTACGGCTGTGAATACAAAGCGAACTTATACATTCACAGCAGTGAACATTCCTTGAACCGTACCAGCCGTATCTGCCTTTTGCTACGATGAGTGGCGCTGCTATCACTCATTCAAGATGGCGGTTGTCCTTCAGACGTCCACAGCTTATGAGCAGTGAAGTGTTATTCGTTTTCTATGGAGCAAGGGACAAACGCCCGTAGCAATTCATAGGGAAATGCACCCCCACGGATGGGGAAAGGGCCTCTCTTTGAGAAGTATTCAATGGTGGTGTCGTGAGTTTCAAAAAAGTTGTGAAGACTTGCAAGAGAATGAGCGTTCACTGGGAGAATCTGGAACACCCACCTTACAGTCCAGACCTTGCCCCTAGTGATTTTCACGTTTTCGGTCCACTGAAGAAGTTTCTGTCGGGACAGAGTTTCACATGTGACGAAGAAGTCAAGAACGCGATTCGACGGTGGTTCCACAGGCAACCGGAAGAATTCTACCAGAGAGGGATCTCTAATTTAGTGTTGCGATCGGACAAATGTATGAACCGGTGCGGTGACTATGTGGAGAAATAATGTAAGGTACGTAGTACACTACGTATATTTGTAAATATCTGAATATACCTGTTTTTGGGGAATAAAAGATAGGCGCAGAGACTTTTTAATTTGCCCTCGTACATGTTAATTCTATGCATCGAATTTTATTTAAGTAGTTCTCTTTATTTCGTAACTACGGTGTTAAATAATATTCTAACAGCCGGAAAGACATACTTTTTGAGTGGATTTCACTCAAATTTATCAGATACCTACAAAGTTTGTGTGGAGAAAACTTTATCTGTCAAGATGAAAGCGTTTTTATGTTATCTTTGTCAGACAGACGGACGGATATTGTCCAAAAATGTGTTTTTCGTATTCGGATTTAAAACGTGGAGATTACTCAAAAACTCATAGCTCTAATATTTGACTCATGGTGACTCATGGAGCCCTTAATCCCTAATTTTAACATTCAGAATGGAAAACTAAATCTTGTTGAATTGGGTGATTTTCGGACGTATTTCTCCATGGCATGGATTCTAAATATTGTGGAGATATTTACACCAAATATTCGCAAAGTATTTTTTTAAGGATTTGAAAAAAATATCGTGTAAAAAGAGCAAACGATCGTCATTTTTAAAAAAATTTCATACAATTTATTGAACGTTAAAAAATTCTCTAAAAAGTTGGCACTTTTAAATAAAATATAAAATTTCTACATACACTATTCTTTTTCCACTATATTTTTCAAACTTTTTTTTGTGCTGAATAATCGAACATTCCTTTATAACTTGGTACAATAACGATCAAAATGCCTTCATTGATTGATTTTTATTTATTTTTCAGACGAGTCGAAAATTTTATTTTTCCTGAAGCAATCCAAGAGGAAAAATTTCTCCCCCGAGAATAATTTGGCACGGTGCCAAGTCAAAATCCAGGAAAGGAAATATTGGGACTAATTATTAAAAAAATGTTTTATGTGGGAACAAAATCCTTCTTTATTTGTTAATCGCCCTTTCGCTACAGCAAGCAAATCTGGATTGGTGAAGTGATAAAATTGTGGGAACAATTTACGGTAATTTTCTGTTTAGTGTCAAAAATAAATGGAATTTAATTCTATTAAAATGCTATCACAAAATTTAATTTCAACTAAAAGTCAGTTTGAAGAAGCTCGTTTAATTATAATCGAATTACGACGTAACATTAGAGCAAGGAAGCGTTTTCTCTAATAAAAAAAGACGGGCAACTAATTTATGAGCGAATTTTTAATCGGTTCAATGATAGAGAAATCGATCCATGCTTCTTCCTAAGATATTAAGAGTGAAATGATTTTTTCAATTTGTTTGGAAAATGTAGATTCATGAAAAACTAATAACCACTTGGGGGACATCTGGAAGTCATGATTTTACATTTTAAAATATAGTCAGTGATTATGGTGGTTATCAATGTGTTTTTTTCAATGCAATATATACGAGGTGTTGCCGAATCCGACGACAGATCTAGAGGGGGGGATCAAGTGGTTAAAGAATACCTATACGACATGGGGTCCTATGACGTTTAGTAAGAGGAAATCACAAAAATATAATGTGTTCCAGTGTTATTGGAAACGGTAAAAAATTAATAAAAATAACAAATGATGTTTTAACCATGATTTTTTTCTAGTGAAAGAACATTCTTAAAAGTTTTGTTTTTATTATGTCAGAACATGATGTTGTTTTAGGAATGAGATTTTGTGGTGTAAACAAAAATCCGTAGGCGGAAAATAAAGATTTTATTATCTGCACGAGCATCTAAAAATATCAGCTACTAATAACGCGTTGTCATCGCATTTAAAAAATCTCTCATTTAAAAAAATAAGGTGATGACTGCAGCAATTAAAACCTAGAAAAATGCCATTTTGAGCACGTGGCTATATATCAAATGAAATAAACAGGAAATGCGATATTTTTTTAAACACTCAATGCGGGACAAAGTTTTTATGATCGTTTGCAATACTAAAGGGGCTCATTCAATGAAACAATTAAAATGAATAAAAATATAATTTAACTCGCACGAGCACGTGGTGCTCGGCCGTTCAAGAAATGATGTTCTGACATGATACACTGAAATAGGCAGAGCAAATTTCATTTTAATCTTTTTTTATATTACTTGCTAAGTTGGGATAAAAGAAAACTAGGCCGGATAGTACGGAAACCCGATAATTGCCAACCGAATACTTGGGTGATACTGTATACTTTATGGACATAACAAATCCCAAATTAAAAACTGTTTATTTAAAACCATATAAACAAAAGGGAAAAATTTATAAAGGCCATTATTTTTTAATATTAGATTTTTATTCAGGAATGACAATTTACATTTAAAAAAATGCAGAAAATGCTACACTTAGCAGAGTTTGTCTTTATGAAATAATTGACGTGCCACAAATATATTTGTCGTCTGCGATTCGTTTGATAGGAGAGGAGCTGATTCTTAATAACACTTTGAAACCCCCATTAAACAGCTAAGCGAAGCGTTGTATTAAGTTCAGCTGAGAAAAAAAGTTTGAAAGGCTCGCAAAGAGTTTGTTTACAACTGATTGCCATTCGAAAAAAGTAATAAAGTGGATTTTTTTTCAATTCCCTTCAGCGTTTTATAAATATAGATTTTGCTTTTTTGGGACTCGAATTCTTAGCGTTTGTTATGATTTTGTGAGTGAGAGAACTAAACTGTTCCCCGAAATTTTCACGCATACTCCCTAAAAAGGGGATATATCCTGGATAATCTAACTCTTTACTCTCTTACGGATATGAATGCTACGATAATGGATATGAATGACAGGCATATAGAATAAAGGATATGAATGATAGACATATAGAATAATGGATATGAATGATAGGCATATAGAATAATGGATATGAATGTTACGAGTTCTGAGATTTTTATGTTCTGAATACCGTATATTAAACTTTTAGTTTAGAATTTAGTTTAGTTTTATTAACGACTCGTTACGAGGCCACGCTTGGATTATTTTGGAACGAGCCCCGTAATTTTGAACCGCATTCAGATGAAGAGAACGACCACCTGAGCTGGCAACCTCCTCTGCACACCATGCTACACTAGCTGGCGGGCATTTGCCCCTGACGTATTTCACGTACCACAGACCCCCTTACCCGACGATTCTTCAATGGAATCAGTTCTCGAATCTGAAATTCAATGGGTCAAAAGCTAAGACATTACCACCAGGCCTACGCAGCCCTTACTAGACTTTTGCACATCATAATAAGAATTTTGGACATCTATTTTATTTTATTTTATTTTATTTTATTTTATTTTATTTAAGTGGTTCAGATTTGAATTTTCGACTTTTGTACAAATACTAAGTAACAAATTAAGAGACAGTCAATTTTTGATGCATTTAATGCGAATTTATATTTTAGATTCTAAATTGGTACACTAAAATTTTATTTATCTAGCTTTTAAGGTTTTAGAAATTATGTTAATTCGATTTTCGAACCAAACTTTTCGAATTTTTTTCCATACAAAATTTGAAAACCGTTAAATAAATTTTTTATCCATCTAGTTCAAAGTGTTGTACTTGGACAGTCAGACAATTTCAGTCAAAACTTCATAAAAATCGATAAAAAAAGATTGAAGGATCATATATTAATAAATTTCATCTGTCTTAACTCAAAGAATTTTTGCGCTATCGTTGATTATAGACAGACATAATCCCACAATTATGTTAATTTGAAATAGTCTTAGTCTAAAATAGGGAGATTTGAAAAAATCCCGAAATCTAATCTTTTGACGATTTTAAAGTTTTCAATTTCTTTAGAAGATATAGAGAAACATAGGTTTAAAAACACACAAAATTTATGGAACAATTTTATCACCAAAACAACAAATGTCTGTAATTTTTAATAAACCCGTCAGAGATGCTGTTATTCTATTTATATATTTTCAAAAACTATAATGAGTTTCACTATAAAGTCTTGTATTCCAAAAAAGTAAAATCGACGCAAAACTTTTGTCACGATCGAACTAAAAAAAATCCTAATCCAAAATTCTTCACATGGCTTCAGTGTATGCCAGCGCCTGTTACATCTTCTTTAAGACGCGTGACTTACATTGAGGCTATAACTCTTCCTATATAGACTTTATAATTTCAATTAAAAATTAACAGAAAAAGCTATTTTCTGATAGTTTAGTTCAGTTCAGTTATATTAGCATCCCGTAGAAAGGCAACACTTAAGCTATTTGGGGACGGACCTTGGAATTTTGAACTGCGCTCAGATGACGAGGGCGGACATTCGAGCTTTTACCCTCCTCTCCATTATCATACGATTGCAATAAGTTTTATACAATTACAATAGATACAAAATACACAATTAAAAAAAGGTATATATGGCGAAAAGAATGAATTTAAATTTAACCTAAAATATTTTCCAGGATTTTAAAGATTGCTAAAAATTTTACAAAAACATTATTATATATCAATTTAAAATATTTAATAAACATACTATAATAAGTTCAGTCAAATATCAATTCAAGTATTTAAGAAATCTTATAATCAATAATATCTTTTCTCTATCAATGAATCTATTTTGAATGTCTTTAAGGTGCGCGTAAATCTCAGTACAGTTATACTAAAGTTCCGTTTCAAAGTAACACTCAAGGTTATTTCGGGATGGGTCTTGTAATTTTGAACCATATTCAGATAACGAGAACAACACCCTAGCTAGCATCTAACTTCGAAATTCAACATAACGCCAGAGGAAGGACGTTTGAATCCGACGGATTTAGCATGTATCAGACCTGCTTACACTTTGGTGGAATCGGGTGTTGAACCTGAAACCCACTGAGACCTCACCATCAGACCACTTCGACCCTGCCTTTTCTGTTAATATAATTTTATAGCTTAATTCCTATAGATGTAAAAAATACTTTTTGCTGGTATTTGCTTTAAAAAATCAAAGACGGGCCTCACTTATTTAAAGGTGATCCTTACTGTCACATTATGCCATCGGTGATTCAACATATAGAAGAAGAAAAAACCACCGCTATCTGTAACGCTGAGTGAAGTGACAAATACCCCCCCCCCTTTGGTCTCTTAAGTATTTTTCATGATATATACATTAATTTAACTTCGTTAGACTAAATCTAAGCAAGAATCAAAATTAATTATGGGATCTAACCTTCGAATCTTAAAACTTTTTCCATTTGATTATAGCAAAAGTCAATGAGCTGACGTCTATCAGTTTTATTGATGTTAATGTCTATTTTTAATGAAGACGAACTGGTATGAGCAGCGGAGAAGAAGGGGAAAGAGCGCTCAACAATCGAGACCGTTTATCCTACAGCTGCCAAATTTGAAACAGATAATTTGGAGGATGGGAATATATATTTTGGAGCAATTTTTTAAAAACATTTTAATTGGAATATTAGTGAATAGAATATTAAGTTGAAT
Source organism: Argiope argentata (assembly GCA_026289955.1). Classification (NCBI taxonomy): domain Eukaryota; kingdom Metazoa; phylum Arthropoda; class Arachnida; order Araneae; family Araneidae; genus Argiope; species Argiope argentata. The sequence goes on from JAOUZG010033142.1 coordinate 6,500, forward strand.
TTTGAATTTTCCCACCGTATTTTGCCGTAATTTCTGAAAATACTGTTTTCAAACTTTAAAGAAAATAAAAATGAAATATTATTTCTAAACTTTAATTTTTCTTTCTTTTTAATGACACCAATTTACAATCGAAATTTCTCTAAATTTTGGCAATTATTTTTATTTAATTTCCACAAATAAGTTAATACATTTTTGTTTTCAAATTCAAACTTTTTTTAATTCCTTCATTAAATGATTAATCATCGGGACATTCTTCCATTTTTAAAGCTAGGAATGTATTGACAAGACAAATAAAAAACAACTTGCAATATCTCGAAATTTATGAGACAGATATGATGGACATTCACGATATTTAATGATGTTAGGAGACTAATCTCTAAATTAAAAAAAATTAAATCAAATCCTACAAAGGTCAACAAAGAAAATTTTTGTTACTTTTTATTAAATAATTACAATTAATATAAATAATTTATCAAAAAATGATCTATTTTCGCAAGAATTGAACAAGCTTTCTTCATCATCACGTGAAAAAATACTGAAATCCTCGCATTTTACTGATCGAGCTACTGCCTGTCGCTTTCAGTTTTCATTATAAACTGCTAAAACTCTATTAACACTAAAGTTACCACGAGCGGGTCAAATGACCCGTTTCCAATGGCAATTTCAATGGATAGATGAATCGCCGGTAGGTTTAGTGTTAAACCCTAAGTATTAAAAATTAATTACTCTAAGTATTAAAAATTAATTAAATGTAATTAATGAATTAGTAGTTGAAAAAACTGAATTAACATCGAGTGTCATCCCCTACAAGTTTTTAAAAAATGTATTTGAACTTGAGTGGAGGAATAAAAAGTATTTCTTTAACGATTCAAAATTTTAATAAGATAAATATATATAGAGCGAGATAGAGAGTGAACCAATAGTAGGAATTGAAAAAGTTGTTTTTCGTTAAGATGAACATCAATAAAATAAATACAGCTTTAATGAAATAATTTGGAGCAATCAAAGTTTTAACTAAATGATTTTCAGAAGAAAAAAAAACAATATTTCTGGCGAGCTAGTTGGTTACTTAAGGAGACTATTTCCCATTCTCTATTAAGTTAGAGAGTATTGTTAATATTTTCTTTCACAATTTTCCTCTAATCTTTTAAATTTCCTTCTATTTGGAATTGCATCTTTTTTTAGTGATAAGTTTTGATTTAAATATTAGAAAGTCCCATTTCAGAAAAGAAAAAAAAACGTTTATTGTATATATTTACATAAAAAGTAAGCAACAAATATATTTTTAAAAAGTTTTGGCTATCAATGTAATTTTTTCCTGAAACTTTGCTTAATCTATGAAAATCGGTTATGATATACTATTAATAGGATAGCATTCCATTTGTACGAGCAAACCTTCTAGAAAGAATATGTAGCTTTTAATGGTCTCATTTTTTTCTGCTGTCTGATTAGATGACACATTTTTATTTTCCGAATGTGTTGTTTTGAGTCCAGTTAAGAAATAAAAACAATAGACGATGCTTATTGAGTCGTCATACTTTTTTTTTCTTCTTTTGAACTTGAATGTAAACAATCCGGGAAACAGCGACAAAGAATTATCACCTTTTTTTTCCCTTTTTTAAATAATAGCAGTTACGGATGACCTAACTTCGGTTGATAGTTGTTGTTTTTTTACCACTCGCGTTGTCGTTTATGTTTAGCGAAAATATTACTGTTTTTATCAATTCCTGCTATTAGTTCACACTCTCCCTATGTTCGCGTGCGTGTAATATTTTAAACTAATCTCAATTGCAATTAATTTCCAAAGTTTTGTCTTAATTTAGCTCACAGTAACCTCATTTTAAAATGTTATTTTCTGATCCTATTACACCTTTTCTATTTAATCAATTAAACCAAGTGTTGTAAAAATAATGCTTCATTAACTCCAAGTGCCGATTGGATGGATAATAAATCACTGGTGTAAATAGATTCTTTTAATGGATTTCTGAGTTTCTCTCGTCAAAGGTCAAGACGAGTGAGAATTTATCTCAAAATTCGGTTCTTTCTTTATTATTTTATGACTTTTTATGCTCTTAATGTCTGAGTAACCTTCGTCTGCTTTTGTGCCGTGCCCCTGAAATAGAATAAAAAGAAAAAAAGCCAACATTGTTTTCTCCATGATTTTTGGCCTCGATTCACTTCTGTTTCAAATCAATATTGTATCATTATATATTTAAATAAGTTGTTCAAATTTTCAATTGTCAACAAAATACTTTTTATTTATCCACTCAAGTTCAAATAAATTCTTTTTAAAAAACTTACAATGAATGACACTTTATGTTAATATAGTTTTTTTTAAAAATAATTCGTTAATTAAATTTAATTAATTTTTAATACTTTAAATAGAGCTTTATAAAGTATTGTAAAGAAAGTATTTGTAATGAAATTTGAAATTAACAGGCAGTAGCTCGATCGGTATTTTTCACTTGAAGGTGAAAAATGCGAGTTCAATTCTTACGAAAATCAATCCTTTTTTGATAAATTTTTACTTTGTGTATATTTATTTTAATACATATACTTTTTATCCAAATAATTTTTGAAAGTGAGTTATCAGTTGTGGTTCAATGGTTAGAAGGAATTATTTCTCTCAAAAAATGAAATTGAAGTAATTTTAGACTTTAGGTTCCATTCCGTTTTCTCTCCATAAAATCTTCAACTGTTGCTCACATCTCCCACCTAACCTTAAGATTAAGTTAAGTGCCGAGAACGAGAATGGAAAATGGTGAGGAAATTCGCTTTTTATTTTGCCACTTAATATCGTGATTCTGTTTATATGTATATACATATTTATATTAATTGTAATTATTTAATAAAAAGTAACTAAAAAATTATGTTGACCTAAGTAGGAACTGATATAAAAAATTTCTTTTTATATTACTTGTTTTGTTTTATTGATTAGATTTTATCATTTACATTTAAGGAAAATACTATTAAAAAATTTCAATTAATGAATTTGCACCGGTGTGTTGACATTCACATTGAAAAAAATTCCAAAAACCTTTTTTTCTACGCGTAGGTTTAGAGTCTTATTATAAATATTAAGTATATTTATTTTTGTACAAGTTATGATAAATAAATCTATTTTTTATATAGTCAAATAACAAAATAATCATCTTAGCTTCGATTTAAGACAGTGTTTAGAAGCGTCTCGATGCTTTGTTAAAAAATCGTTTGCTTTAAAAATATTATTTTCGACGTTCACAAGAACAGGAACATAACTTGAATGAATCTTTATTGATGCAAAAATATTAAAAGATAAAATTCTGAGATTTAACTATTTGTGGCAACAAGTTTAGAGGCAATCAACTGTGGGAAAATAATGGCGATGCTATTGAATTTTCCCTTACACAATGTGATTTAAATTAAACGGGACATATTATGGAGCCTTGTTTTCAAAAATTATAGCTGAATCATCTAAATTTTTTACACTTCTCCATAATATAGATTTCGATAAAGAAAGCATGAATGGTTTCCACAAAACTTTCTTTTAATTAAACAAAGGAATTATTCTTCAATCCACACACACAAAAAATTATGAACTTAAGTTACGGCAAAGACGGTCATATTTGGCATTTGGTACGAAATAGTTGAGAAAAAATAAGCTTTGGCTTAGTTTAGCATTTTTCTAGAGGTTCTTGCCAAGTTTTATCATGTGAGAACATGTTTTGGTTTGAGATTTTGAAACCTCAAAATGCGTAGTCAATAAATTGACGATTTATCGCTTTTGGAGCATTCATTTTTCACTTTTAGGGTTATTAGAAAATAATGCTAAAGGTTTTCCCATTTGGAGATTTAATGTAAGAAAATCATTTAAAAATAGAAATTTAATTTGTAATTAAAAAGTTTAAATCAATAACAACAATTTTACATTTTTTAGTTTAAGGAAAGTGGCAACACTGCTGTAATATTCTATGAATTAAAATAAAAGATAACATACAAGTTCAACCATTACGATTCTGTGTTATATCGCTTTCTATCGCCAAGCAACTCAATCTATTTCTATCCTTCTACAGAAAAGCTATAGAGAAAGGATCAATAGACCTTTTACCAGAATATTCCAGATGATCCAATTCATCGATGCATCTGTTGGGACCGATTACGGTTTACAATTTATTAAAAAAAAGGCTCTCGCATGATAATTTGAAATTTGCGGTCTTGGATTTCATTTCCCATTTTTTTTCTTTGCGATTAACCCCTTAACTGGTGTATTTTCCATACTATTTAATAAGATGACACCTTCTATTTTGGGAATATTTTTTTTTATTTTGATTCAAATAGAAATCCATCGAATACTTGACTTATCTACGTATTCGAAGTCATTTTACTATTATAATTGTTATGAATGGTTTATTTTTTGTATACAACTATCAAGATTCGATAAATCAATGCACGAACGGCGTACGGACAAACCAGTTAAGGGGTTAATCTCTAAAATACCGTTAATAGGATCTAAAAAACAAACTTGTGTTTTGGACACAATATTCCAAAGCCAATTAAAACCAAAATTAAATACAGGACCATGATAGCAATCACAGATTCACATATCAACATGGATCACTGCGCTTTTCGAGTTATCACGTTTTTATATGCTTCTGAAAGTACTGGCCAACGAACATCCAACCCTTGTTGGATAAAGCTCGAATTTTCATCGGTGACTATACCATAAACATTAAATCTGTGTACCGAATTTTAACTCACTTGCCATCTTTGTTATGTAATTATAGCGTGAATTTACATTCGAATAACCCGACATACCGATTTCTCTGAATAGAATTAACTCAAAATTGGATAGAAATTACAAATTTGGTGTAAAGATCATATGTCAGATTTCATGTCTGGCTCAAATTTTTTTTAGATTATCTTTACCATTTCTGATATTTGCCAAAAATATTTTTTGACTCAAAAAAATAAGAATCTTGGGTTTGAATTTATTATTTTTTTTGGTGATTAAAATATTTTCTCTGCACTTCGTACATAAAAAAGTAGAAGTATCGATATATTTTAAATTTGATGATTGGCAACGCTTGGAATTCTGTTGACCGACCGACAAACTCGGATGTTGTAAAAAGGCATCAAGAAAAGAAAAGGGAATGGATCATGGCATCGCTTTAGTTTAATTTAGCTAGATTATCGTCCCGTTGTAAGGCAACACTAGGGGTATTTGGGACGAACCTCGTAAATTTGAACAGTGATCAGAGGACGAGGACGACACCTAGTGCAACTCCCCCTCCTCTTCACACCACACTACACCAGCAAGAGGACATTTGATTCTGATTTATTTAACGTGCTAAAAAACTCCATTACACGACGTTTTCTTCGATGGATTCGGATCTCAAATCTGAAACCCTACTGCTCATGAGTTACCACCAGGGAGGCCACTTTTCGGTTTCCAGTTTTTGTAAAAAGACAAAAATTAGAAAATAAATTAAATAAAATGGATTTACTATTTTAACGGACAGAAATTTTGAATCTCATCACCAATTTTTACTGAGCATATTTCTCCATTTCATCGCCTTTGTCACAAAAGTTCTTTTTTCACAGACTGTCAGAGACAAATGGTTATATTTATCATCTGATAAAGAATCAATGATCGGTTTGATTTTTCTCAATATTTTTCCATTACAGTAAATAAATGTTTTATTATCAATAATAAATCTATAAAACGAAAATATTTGGCGTAAGAATAACAATTATTGTACATAACAACTATGGAATTATCTACTTTCGCTTAAGCGGATCGAAATGTAAAACTTGGAAAGATGTAAATAACTTAACACTCAGTCGGAGACAAACAGCATAAAAACAGATTAAATGATAGCTTAAAATCAATAAGGACATATCTCAAATACTTTCAAAACACAAGAGTTCAAACGCTTTAGTTTAAAGTTTAGAAGGCCGTGAAAAGAACGTGATCTTGCTCTTAGCCAAACGATCCAAATTTCGACTTATATTCATTTAAAAAATGGCAACTAAAATTCACAGTTTTAATACCAAGATTCGCAAATCGAAGTTAATTTATATAATTTATTACATTTTTTACATATGCACCTTGTTTTATAC
>JAOUZG010033157.1:0-10912 GCA_026289955.1 Argiope argentata
CACGCGGTTAGAAGAATCACTGGAAAGACCGTTCTACTATAAGCTGCTGATTGGATCCTGCCTCAACTCCGGGCTTGGATACAAACTTGGCGATCATTTTTGACCAATTTGGCTACCAAAAAGATATTACTGAACACTTCGAGAATTTTAGTGATCCGTCCTATAGGAATCAAGAAATCTTGAGTGTTCTCGAACCTTCTCGGCCGACCTTCCAGGTATTATAAAAGGCCAGCAATCTCAAATTGCAAGGAATCGTGTCAGAAGACAGAGTCGTAGGCAAGTATCGAGTCGTCAAGAGGATAACGAAGCAACGGTGAGTTAGTCCTGCGAAGTTCAGCGTTATGTGGGGCCTCAACTACTGCTGGACGGAGGTGTGCACCGAGCCCTGTTGTTTATTGTAGAAGCAGCGTCCAGTCCTGTGAGATGTAGCCAATCGTGTAGTAGTGTATCGGCAGTTGGGTATAGCTAAAAGCAAAGAAATATTGGTGAATTGCAGCCGTTCGGGGAGACCGTAGAATTAAGCTACGAATATTCAATGTATTGGTCGCTTTGTGAGCTGCGACTGATATTATTGCCGTTTGCGACTTACGAGCTACTGTTTGTTGTAGTGCGCTGCTGTGTGCTGTCTTGTGTTCACTACGCCTGTATATATCTGTCGTCTGTGTACTCGTGTCCTTTGTGTTAATAAAAGTCGTCGATATTTTCTACTATAGAACGGCTTATTTCTGCTTCGATCAACAAATCTTAAAAGAACCCGAGAAGAAGGAAGAATTCTGTAACACTATTTAGAAAAAAACTCTACGTTTTTGTCATATTTTTATTTTATAATTCAGAATCAAAATATGTTTTTCGAAAAAGTTCCTGTTGTCATCTGCTTTTTTTAAATATCAACAAAACTGAAAATCATTCCATAAGATCTTGCATTTCGAATTTATATGATTTTAATGCAATTTTTCTACGCTTTCATAATTCTATACAGCTCAGTAAAATTTCATATCAATTGTTTGACGGGTCCAAATAAAGTGGGAGATGGTTCTATTGGCACAACTTCATGTGATATAATCATATTTATTTCATAAATAGTCAGTAGAAATACAAATGAAGCAATTCACACGCGCGTGGATTTGTCGAAACAAATCGATCTGGTCGGTAAATAGGGATAGTGGAATCGATATTTATAATTAAAAACTAATATTATGGAACTGAAACAATGTACTTCGGGTAAAACATTTTTTCGACGTCTCGGTGATTTTAGACTTGGGCACGCTTTGAATGCGTCGACCGCATCTAGACCTTAGTGATAAAAAGAGAAAAGAAATTCTAAATACTTAATCTAAAATATAGTATCAGAATGGGTTTAATATCCCAACCATATCTGTTCATAAATTTCAGTCTCAGAGACGTTGAAGAGCATTGCTGTCAAATAAAGTTAAAAGCATTTGGAAAATTTATTAAAACAATTTAATGGTATAAAAACAAAATACAAAAGCTTACTTTTTTTTTTAATTAAAGAGATGTAAAAGGATTTTTGCAATAATATGTCTTCAGGTTATTGAGCAAAAATTAAACATTTCCGAATAACTATTTAAAATTAAACTAAGTCAGATTGTAATAACCCAAAAATAAATCTCTCGTGAAATGGATTTAATTAGAGCCTTTTGAAAAAAAAATTATCGTTCATGTTACAATGTACAGATGTCTTATCATCTCTGCACGATCCATCGTTGAAGCAGCCTTAAAAGTGTTACAATTTTAAAAGCAAAGAGAAAAATAATTACAAAAATTCACGGAGATTGAATTCTAACTTCTATTTATGATAATTAGTTTAAACGGGACTCGAGAAACCTGCAACAGCCACTTCTCGACTTGACCTCTGGCATCCTTCGTGGAAATAATCTTCGAGAAGAACACTTTCTCTTCTTCGCTGCTCAGCATTCCCCTTATCCTCAGATCGTCGTCGAAATCGAGGGCTGCGATCCCCTCGAAACACTTCTTGAGATGAGGCTGTACTCTCAAGGGGTCTTTGGTCTCGGATAAAATCTCCAGCATCTCGTCATTGGACAGGAAGAAAAATCTAAACGAATAGGCAATGTTAAAATGCGCGATACTGAGGGAAAGTAGCAAAACGGTAGTAGTGTGTTTGATATTAAATTTCGTAACACGCATTTTGTACCATTGAAAAGAAGAGGGAGAGAAAAACGAAGCGAATCTAAATTTCTGATTAAGTACGGAATATCATTTGTCAAGATTACTTTGTTTTTGAGACATCGTGTTTACTTCTACTCGGACATAGAGCATTTGGTGTCTATTGGTTAGGATCTATTGACAAAGTGGTAAGACAATTTTCGTCAATGTGACTGGTTGAGTTTTAGTATTCATATGTATACAAACCGTTAGACAGATGAACAAGATTTCACTCGACATTTCTTAGAAAGTTATAGTTTTGGTATACTGACCACATATAAAATTTTGTTTGTCTTGTTTTCGTCATTTTTGAATTATCATGCATAATCGAAGACGGATAGCCAGACTCCTTAGCATTTATGTGAGTAGATTATTTCATTATATTAAATAAATGATTATTCACAACTCTGTAATTCATTTTATTACTGCATTTTTTTCTGTTTTCGAAATAGTCCCAATTTCACTACTAGGTGTCGAGAAGTTCATTGAGCAAATCCAAAATGCTCTATCTAAATACTACTTCTATGATGAGATGTTTATTATGATATTATAGAATGTAACTATACTAATAATATTCCTTATTATAATTGAATTTTTCGACAAATCTTTTTTAATTGGTTTTGCTGAATTATAGCTTCTTTTTTCGTCGTTTGGGAACTGTTACTATTCTTACTAATTTCAGCTTCTCTGGAATATTGGTGATACGGTTGCTGTTAGAATTTATTTAGGGTGGAAAAACACTCTGAACACACATTTTCTAATGTGAAAATTTGAATGTTTGAATAGTGGACAGTTGAATTATTTTCAAATTAGATTTTAATAGTGAAATTTTAACTTAACCCATTTAATCGAAATGTTAATTAAATAACCACATTATGAGCACTTATTGTTTTGTTTGAACTACGTTTTACCACAACAAAATTATTACTTTAAATTTTACGTGTACAATCAGCACTAAGCCTTCCAATTGTCAGGCTTGCTTTCTAAATGATGAAGGTAACTAGTGGTGTTATTGATACTTGTGGAATTTTCAAGTGTCTATTTAATAAGAGTTACCTACCAAAGACACTTCTAAATATCATGAATACGTATAAGAAATAAAAAATGGATGGAGTGGGCGCGAAGTTTGGGATTGAGAGACTCTTCCCGTAGTGAGAGCACAGTTTAGCCTTTCTTCTCTCGAAAACGGTGGTGACAATGCATTTGGCAGTCCACAGCTTTCATGTGAATTTAAAAAAGGGACGAAATGAAATCAGTGTCTGGGGATGAGGGTCTTTTTATTTCTTTCTAATTACTTTAAATGTAGACGAGAGAGATTAATTTTGTTGTAGAAATGTCTTTAAATGAATCTTTTCTCACTAAGAAGCAAAACGTTACCTCGGAAAATACAATCTTTTCTTTTCCAAGTAGGAATTCAAGCCTTTATTTATTTTGTCGAGCATGTCGTTGCAATTCACTAAGTCGTCGTGCACTTCTCGAGTGGAAGTGTTTTCCAAAACCTGCAAAAGCAAATAAAATTTAAAAAAAAAGAACACCCAATTCAAAAGTGTTACTGTAGCCACCACAGAATGAAGGTAATTAAAAATGATTGCAAAGAAAATAAAAGAAACTAGCGGGAGTGCTAAATGAAATTTGATGCATAGTTCTAAATTGCACATTTTTATTAAGTTTTAAAACAAATTCATTAAAAGTTTCATCGTGTGTTGGTCTGAGCTCACATGCGCATGTAAACGCGATGACTCAAGAAGCACAAACAATAAAGAAAATTTGATTAGTGCTCTTGTCATTAACATTAGCTTTTCAAGATAAGATTTTGGATTTAGTCGGTTAGGGAAAAACATCCAAAATACATATTCATTTTTCTCATACGCGTATACTAACCGTATCAAAGAGATTAACAGGAAAAATAAGCAAATGAATAAAATTCGCCAAATGTTGCACGTTCTTAGGTACGCCAGTAATATGTTTTGAATAATGAACAAGCACTTTTCCATACTATGAAGCACAAAGCTCTCATGGCAGGAACTCTGAAAATAAAAAGTCGAGCATTCTTGGCTAACCAAGGCCTGTAACTTTGTGCGGGGGATGGGGAGAATATGCAAGAAATTTTCGGGAAATCACTCACACTGTTTCTGTCTTGTTAATGATGGAGGTATGGCTTATTTTTTCAAGATTAAACAGTTTTTATTCAATTAAGCATGCTTTTAACATACTTTTCTAATTTGTTGTCTTTCTACATAAGATTTAAAAATATAAGTAAGTAATGAAAAAGTTTTAAAAAAGAGCATTCCTTTTAAAACTCTGCTATATTTTATTGATATAATTAAATGTACAGAAAAATGTGTTATTTTTTTTTATTACTTGGAATTTAGGTTAGTGCAATGAACTTCTTTGTTGGATCTGAAAAGTTCCCATTGAATATTCCTCTAGGTAATTTCACACAATGTGTAAAAGATATTCTACATCGCACAAAAATTGTTGAAAACGAATCTACTGTCTTTTCTTTCTGTCATCTAACTTTAGAGTAAAAATTGCTCTTGATTGTATTTTCAAACATTGCTTTGTGATTGGTAGACCATGAATCATCAAACCCAAGACATTTGAGGTTTGTTTGGCTAAGAGTGTTTGAAATATTTAATGAAAAGTAAAATTATTATTATATCGTAGTAAGTATTTACAAAGCACTTGATGCTGAAATGGTGACAACAAAGGAAAGTTGAGCATCGAGTTGATATTTTACTTTTGGCAAATTGTTTGTGGTAATACTAATAAATAATTTTCCGTTTTTTTTTTTTTTTGAGTAACGAAGATTTTTCGCCTTCGGCCAGCATTCATCTGCTTACCTGAACAATACCCATGCTAAGCCTGCAATGTTTTTCCAGCGGTATCGGAACGTCCGGTGTTATGGTGTAAAGGAAAAATGCAAATAATAACCAAGCAGGAATCTGCCAATTTTTTTTAAAAACTATTCATGAAATTGCTGTGCTAGTGCCAAAAAAATGAAACCAATATTTAGATATTTCTAGTTGTAGGGCTTTGAATTCTGAATCGAAACATTCTGGTCGTTATGGATTATTTCACGAAGTGGCCAGGCGCTTATCCAATTCCTGATCAAGAGGCGACTACTGTAGCAGAAGTCTTACTTCAAAACTGGATTTCCAGATTCGGAACACCTCTTCAGTTTCACTCTGATCAAGGGAGGAATTTTACTTTTGCTGTATGTCAAGGACTTTGCAAACTCCTCCGAATCGACAAAACTCAGACAACACCTCTTCATCCCCAATCAGACGGTGTTAACCTCAAAGCGAATTAGGGGGGTTGGAAACACAAAGAATTCCGGCATAATGTCGAGACCGCCATTTTTACAACGCACACACATTTATTTACAAAAAAACTACTATTTACACTCCTTGAAGCGCCATCTATTGGCATTTTACAGCGATATTCGCCCACAATTCGAATGTCGTAACATACTGGGGCCCCATGACTTCGTCATCAATACAGGTAAAAAGATAGTTACACAGAATTGTACATAAAATATGAAATTAAAGAAATCCAAATCACAAAAGTATTTTACATTACTAAAGAGAAAATAAAAAACAAGTGTCAATTATCGTCCACAGGAAGTCTGACCAATTTATGAATCGGTCTCTTAATTTCTGCTGCAATAATTTTTAGACACTGCTCTAACTCTACCCTCAGATCCTTCAAAGGTGTGGATCACTCTCGCCATTTTCCTCTTCAGTGGTGGAAGAATATCTTCCTTGATCAATACTAAATCATTGACCATTAAATCCTTTATCGGGACTTTCCACTTGTTCTGCACTTGCAACTGAGTGAAGTAGACCTTTGATAATGATGATTTCCAAAAGGATTGAGAAATCTGTGCAGTTAATTTCCATCGTTCACGGATGGGGATTTTCTAGCTGGTGAAGTCAGGCACTCTCTTCAACTCTGATCCGATAAGGAAATGATCTGGGGTGATTACGGAAAAATCATTAGGGTCCTCAGAAGCAGCAACCACTGGACTGGAATTCAATACTGCTTCAATTTCCGTCAAAACTGTTAAAAACTCTTCTAGTGTTAGGATCTGTGAACCGATAACACGCCTCATGTGGAATTTCATCGATTTTACAGCTGCCTCCCACAAACCTCCAAAATGAGGGGCAGACCGTTCACCAACGCGTAATAAACCTTTATCATCTACGAATGGATTCAGAGAAATTAAATTACTTTTCTCTAGCCTTTTTCTTTCCTCTAAAGTCGCTATTTCGTTGTTATATACAGATCTTTGCACTAGTTTAACAATAATATCGTGAGACTATTTTAATTCCTTTGTCTGTAAATAGGATGTAATGTTCCTATCCCCTTTAACATATACTCTAATAAATCTTAAACACCACGCAACCACTCTTTGCAACTTACTCCAAACTGAAAACTTATTCCAAAGCTGCTCGACTAACTCAAATTTAACAACAAAACTTTGGACAGGATCTTGCTTTTGTTCATTCGTAAATTCTGCCAAGTCTAACTTAGGTGACTCTCTGATTAACTGCTCAGGCCAATATTCCCTATTCTTCCGAAGCCAAATTGGACCTAACCACCATTTTTCATTAAGTACCAAATTCTCGGCTGCAATCCCTCTCGTGAGTAAATCTGCAGGATTATCTTCAGATGGACAGTAATACCAATCACTCGGACTCGATCTCTCCTGAACCTCTACAACTCTATTAGCAACAAACTGTTTCCACCTTTTTGCACTCCCTTTAACCCAATATAATGCAATTAAAGAATCACTCCAGAACACTAACCTTCCCATTTTGTCTTTAAAAATATTTGGAACGTAATTTCCAACTCTAGCTCCTATTAGGAGGGCCATTTGTTCCAACCTCGGTTGGGTCAATTTGTTTACCGGTGCCACTCTACTCTTAGACATTACAAAAGACACTCTATAATCCCCACTACTATCAGAATATCTAACATAAACGACTGCTCCGTAAGCACTGAAAGATGCGTCACAAAAAACATGAATCTCCACACTCTCATTATCACAATTCAATAAACAACATCTCGGAATTGTGACGTCGTTTAATTTTCCAATTTCACTGCACCACGTAATCCATTTTAACCTTAAGTCATCAGGTAATGCATAGTCCCAATCACATGCTCTTTCCCATATTTCTTATAATAATATCTTAATCCGTACAATAAATGGGGCAATTAAACCAATGGGATCAAAAATCCTGGCTGCTGATTGTAAAACGCACCGTTTACTATTTCGTAAACCTTCCCAAGTGCTCAACAAGCCTTTTACATCCAAAGACAACTCATCCTTCTCAGGATTCCAGTTTAAACCTAGAACTTTCAACTACTGAGTTCCCTCCATTTCACTACCGCTATCACAACTGCTAAGTTCATTCTCCTTCCACAATTTTTCCAGATCGCTTCTATTAGACTTTAGTTTCCTTAAATAGAATCCACCACTCTTTAATATTGATACAGCATCTGACGACAACTGAAATGCATTACTTACACTATTTCCTCCAAAATATAAATCGTCTACATAAAGTGCTGAATTTAGCATTTCAAATTATCTAGGTTTGCACATCTCATATTTTTTAATATGATGTTTTATCGCCTCACATAGAATAAAGGGACTACTATTGCAACCAAATGGTAGTCTTTTCATTTGCATAACCTTATATTCCTCATTAAAGTTATCTGAAGACCAAAGAAATTTTAAAAACCTTCTATCCTTTTCAGAAATCCCTATCATAAAAAAAGTCTTCTCAATGTCTACATTATATGCTATTTTGTACTTACGAAAATTTAGAACAATATCCAAAATATTTGGATTTAAGTTCGGGCTAGTTTCTAAACAATCATTCAAAGAAAGATTACCTTTATATTTTGAGCTACAATTAAAAACTATTCAAATTTTGGTCGTTTCTTTATCCTGCCTAACAACTGCTCTGTATGGCATAAAATACTCATACTCATCTCTGTCACATTTTTCGATGATTCCGTTTCTTTTTTGATCATTTATTATTTCCTTATATTCATTAGAAGCCCAATCATTTTTATTAAAAACCGTTTAACTCATCAAACCGTTTTTTGGCTAAATCATAATTAATTTTCAATTCAGAAAAATCAATCTTCCACGGTAATTCAACCTCGTATCTTCTATTAACGAATTTCAAATTTCATTCAAATTTACCAATCAATGCTTTATTAACTACACTTAACCCTTCCTTTTCTTTAATACCTAAAGCCTCAAGATCCCACAGTTGTTTTAAATTATGATTTAAGTCATCATCCAAAATAAATCCACAGTGAACTTTATCCCCACTATTTTGCTCCACCTCACCACACGCAATGTACCCAAACACCGTATTTTGGAAAAACAATTGTGAAATTTTACCTTGTATCCGGCCGTGTCTCAACAGGTCGTAAAAAATTGCGGCTCCAACAATAATATCAATTTTGACCGGGACATTAAAATTGAAGTCTGCCAGTAGTACATTCTGGGGAATATGCATGCTTATATCTAAAAATTTACTCGGCACTAAATCTGTAATTTTTCTTACTACTAGAAAATCTAATTCTCTTACAAAGTTGTTCTCTTTATTACACAATGTTGCCGTGACGTTCTCATCGACTGTCACAGAAGAATTATTCACACAAGAAATCAACACATTTATTTTTTCTCGATTCAGTTGCAATCGCTGAGCGCATTCTTTCGTAATTAAGTTAGATTGAGAACCCGAGTCGCATAATACGCGAACTTCATGCGCCTTAAGATGTTTGTCTTTAATCAAACAGCGAGCCGTACTCAAAAGAACTGTTTTCGACTTATTGGCCCCTATGCTGGCGGCCACGATATTGCTGCCGATGTTTACATTCGCTGCAGTGTCCGCAGGAAATTCCTCAGCTGACTCGATGCTACTAACAGGCACAGCTGCCTTTTGACCTTGAACCCGAGGGTAGTGTAGTAAGGGGTTGTGCGGCTTTCCACAAAAGCAATTTTTTACTCTGCACTTTTCTGCATAGCAGCCTGATAGAAAACACTTAAAGTAAATATTATTTTCGCTCTATATATTCAACACGCTCAAATACAGACAACTCTTTGAAGCTAGGACAAAAATGCATCTCATGATTCTCATTATTTTTACATAATTTACATTTGTAATTTTTTACTCTGGATGCATACACATTTGAAACACTTTGGGAATTATAACTAGGATATATATTTACATAATTTCCCTCCCTTGTTTTAGTATCATTAACTGTAAGTGATTTTGCAAAAGGTGATTCTGGTCTCTGTTTACCTTTTGATGATAAATAAATATCGCCCTCACGACCTAAAGTTTGTGGTTCGAACCATGTTTCTCTCTGTTTCACCGCTATGTGACTCATTAGATCCCGGTCGAGATTATCACGAATTTTATCCGACACAATTAATTTACATAAAGATTTAAAATCGTCCACCTTACGTAATTGACAGTAGTACTCAAATGAAGCACTCAATCTCGACGCATATTGAGCATATGTTTCACTATATAACTTTTGAGCGCTACGAAAATGATTCAAATATTCTTGTGGTGTTGGCTGAAATGCTCTTAAAACTAATGTTTTCAATTTTTCATAATCACCCAGCTCTTCGTGGCACATATACACTAATAAATTACTAGCTCTCCCACTTAAAATATTAAGAAGTATTTCCGCTTTAAATTCCTCAGGTACATTTTTTGTTTTAAATGCCCTCTCTAACGATTGAAAAAACAAATTAAAGGACTCCGCTTTGGTGGGCACTGCGATCGTTCATATTTTAACGCTTTTAATCAAATTTTCAATATTCAAATTTGAGGTGTCTGGATCTACATTCTGAGGGAGTTCTTTCCTAACATTGGCTAACGCTAATTCCGCCTCTAACAGAGATAGTTTTATTTTCTCTAGATTTAATTTCATTTCATTTTCCGATTTTTCTCGGTCAATTTTCGATTTTCTCTCCTCTAGTATATTCTCTATAACACTTAGCACAAATTCAGGATCGCTATCGTAAACTTTTGAACTCTCAATTAAAGTTTTTAAATCGATAATTTTCGCTGCACTAGGAACAGTTAATATTAACGAGGGTATTAACTCGTCCTTTTTTAACAATTTAACACTCATTTTGACATTAAATTTGCAAACCAAAGTCAAACAAAATAACCAATTCAAGCACTAAATGTATAAAATAAATCAACACAATATAACCAAATCACCACATAGACAGCACAAAATCACACAATAAAAACACTTTAAAGATTAGCCTTTCACATGCAACACTAACCAAACCAAGAAGCGAAAGCAACATTACTCACCCGTCCCGCCAAAGAACCGAAACTTCAAGGACCCCCATTCACGATTCGCAAACTTCCTAACTCACACAAATAAAATTCTCTTCACATCGACACGTGATTCACGCACACTTATACCCCACTTCTGACACCAAAAAATGTTAACCTCAAAGCGAATTAGGGGGTTTGGAAACACGAAGAATTCCGGCATAACGACGAGACCGCCATTATCACAACACACATTTATTTACAAAAAAACTCTACTATTAACACTCCTTGATGCGCCATCTATTGGCATTTTACAGCGATATTCGCCCACAATTCGAACGTCGTAACAGACGGCATGGTAGAAAGGTTCAATCGTACGATTCTAAATAACCTCTCTCTCT
>JAOUZG010033160.1:0-10124 GCA_026289955.1 Argiope argentata
TTTGAATGAAATTTTTATTATTTAAGCATATATATATATATATATATATATATATATCATTAAAAGCAATTATATACATAACGAAAAACGTCTGAATACTTAATGAAATATAATACGTTCAAGTATTCACCTGCCTAAGCTATAAAATTCATTTTATAGCGGATTTTTTCTGAAAATAACCTTAAATGAAATCAACAAATTAATAAACTAAAGACAAAGAGATTAAAAACATCGTCAAAGTTAATAAAAAGAAATTTATTTCGAAATTAATCTTTTGGAAGTATATTTCGTATTGTAAAAAAACTAATTAACCTGAAAAATTGATTATATCATTTTATTTATCCGCTTTAACTTCTAAGAAAAAATGGTTTAATATTGCTTTATCTTATTAAATTCTATCTTTTAAATACATAAATAACATTTATTAAAACGGTTATTAAATATTCATTCTTCCTAAATAATTGAATTGTGTTGAAAATTGCAAAATATCATGATTAATAAGAACAAATTTTCCATTAATTTCTATCAATTTTTAAAATATATATTTTTATACTCTTAGTATGTTCTCATAAAAAATACTGGTACATTCCGATGCAAAAGAAAAAAAATAAAAACTGCTCAACATATGTGGGTAGTTGTTTGTTTGTTTGTGTGTGTGGGGGGGGGGTTCAATTTTCGAAACCATATATCAGACTTTAATACCTGGATTTTTTTTTCTTCAAAAAAATCAAAGAAAATCCTATTTATGCTAGAGAAAACGTTAGTGCAGGAAAGCAAAATATATAAGCCACAAAAAATAATGTTCACAAAAATATGCCTTTTCATATTTTACAATAAAAAAAATTAATATGGAAGTGAAAAAAAGAAATTTTAGTAATTTAAGCTTTTAAAACTAAACAAAATAGGCTGTTAAACTTGAAATTACTTATTCATGGCAAAAACTATGAAAATTATCGCCGGTTAAATAATCTATGGATTATTAAAAAATTAATAAAAATTCGTAAATGAAACATAAGATAAAACTAAATTTTAATAAGTAATCGAATTTAATTCTTGAAAATAATTGAAACACAACAATATTACACTTACATTTTTCATTGTAAAATAGCACACAAATAAAAATACAATAGTACAATTATATAGAAATGGCAGAAATCAAATTGTTTTATTTTTAAAAGAAATAAAACCCGTTTTAGTTCCCATTTTAAATATTTCCTTAGCATTAACCAATGAACAATTTCGTTTTTTTATTTTTCAAAACTAAATAAATAAAGTTTGTTTCAAAATTCCCCTTCCTGAGGAAGTTTAAGTAAGTCCGAAATAAAAATATAAATTACAAAACGGTTTATAGGATTGAGGTTTATATGGTATGCGCCTTTAAGGTAAATTTGCTTGTGTTTGGGAATGTATTTAAAAGAAATTCTATTTAGAATACTCTAAAAAAAGTTGTAACAAATAATACGTGTAAATAGCGAACAAGATGAGAACACTTTTTTTAAATGTTTGGAATGTAATTTTTTGTTTAAAAGTAAATATTAATACCTGGAAAAACAGTTACTTTAATATGCTGCAAGCTTAGGTGTATTAGAATATTTTACTAAACTGTACTGAAATCTATGATTTGGTCACTTATCACTTTCTACTTCTTTGTAACTCATTAATTAAATACAGTATATAAAAGAATAATTCTAACAAATATGACTCTACGTGAAATGACATCAATTTAAATTGAAAGAAGTTTTTAGTATTAAAAAAAAACTTAGAACTTACAAGGAACTCGCAGATATATGATGTTATTAAAGTATAATGCATACAATATAAATAAAACCTTTTCCCATAAAAATATATGATTTTAGCCACGGATCCGTAATTTTATTAAAATTAAATGTCATAAATAAATTAGTATTTTTATATCTTTAACATTTTCGATATTCTGCGTTTAATGAAAAAATGAGGATTAAAGGAAAACTTTTTTAAAAAGAGACATGTAACAGATTGGGTTTTCTGATAACTTCAAAACACTTACAAATGCTATTTATGTAAATGAATCGCAGCATTTGCTAACGTAGTTAGTTAATCACTTATTTTTTGGTTCAGAAATATTTTCATTAATAATTATTATAGCTATAAAATAAAGTTATTATTTAAAAATTATTTTACTTTGGCTAATTAGTTTTTAGCAAAGAATGTATTTGTTAAAAAAAGTTGAATTTCATTTTGAGCACTTAAAAGGATTTAACAAAATTAAGTTTTTCCCTAACATGTAAACATTTAACTTTGCGTAACTGAATGTTGTTTGCTGTTATTATCAGCTTTTTCTTCACGTATCTGGAAGCTTTTTAAAGAAATGCCAATAATTAAGTGCATGAAAAATATTAAAATGCATAAATAAGTTTCTTAAAACTAAATAATACATATCTTAAAGAGTTTTGGATATTTTCTAAATGAAAATATCTCGACGGAGAAGTTTGTTTGGCTTTCATTATAATTCTAAATAACAAAGCTCTTGCAAAATAGATTAAAAATGTAAAAAAAAGATAATGGACATTCTGTTAAAAATTCTGCCGTATACTTATAAGCCACTACAATTATTCTTCTAATTTAATGAGATTTGGTTTAATGACCATTTTAAAGAGAACAATTTATGAAGTGTCTCATTACTTAAACAATTTATTACTACAAGCACTAGAGAACACTTACTCTTCAGTTATGAAAAGCAGTTTTGTTTATGGCTATGACAATAGTACGTTATTTGACCTTCTCTTTCTTAGCGATTTTATAAGAAAATGACTGTATTTTTTATTGGATAAAAGCTTAATACTAATAAAACTAAGCATTCAAAATTATAATTTCCTTAATGAATATGTGATCAAACTGAAAATATAATTGCAAGATAAATATTAAAAAAAGAAACTATTCCTGACAAAAATTAATCATACTCATTAATCAATAGCATTAATGAATAAAAAAAGCTCTAAGTAAGTAAACATTCTACCTTCCTTAAAAATTTCTGGACAAATAATTTTCAAGAAATGCGAAATATAAAAGAAAAATGCATTGCAGGGAAATTTAAAAAGTTATAACCAGTTTACACAGTTATTTACTTGTTTTTTTATTCTGCAGTTATTGAAAAAAAATTTTTAAAAAATATTTTAGCCATCATAATTTCATAACGTTTTCTCTCCAGAATAGGAAAATGGAGATTATTTATATTTCTGTATTTTATACATGTTTTTTCAAAGATTAAAAACATACTTTTAATTCATACGCATATCTTTTGTAATCAATATGTTTTATTAATTCACATCTTTTGAGGCGTAACATTATATTAATATCATAAATAATTTTTGCGTGTAATAAAATATTTCAAATTGTTAAGAATATTGAGCTAAAGATTCTAATCTTGACTTAAAAAATAACATTTTAATTAAGATTAACAATATGAAATATAATCTAAATTTGTATACTTTAAAAGAATAATATTATTGATATAGAGTAACTAAAAAAGACAAAAGATTGAAATACAATAATTTAATTAATATTTAAGAAACTAATTCAATTGTACATTCAAAATGTGTATTTTTGTATTCAAACAACATCAAAGTAAATTATAAAAAAAAACAATTTTCGTATTTTTATTCACAAATTGAATAACATCAATTTGTCTATAAAAAAGAAACAGTTTGAAATTATATAAAGAAGAAGTATATTGTATAAATAAGCAATGCGATTTGGATATTAATGGAGGCGACTGTCTTTCAAAACCTTTGATGAGATCCATGTTTAAAGGTGTGGACTTTTTTGAAATAGTAAGTTAAATTATTCGTTTATACCACCTCATGGAATTATGGGGCATGGGTATCATTTTTTAAAAAATAATCGCTTAATCAATTTTAAATTAGCTTAAATTTCGCGAATAAAAAGAAAATAAGTTTTGTAATTTTTTAAAAACATTATTCCATTTTAAATGTTTTATTTAGTTTCTTTTTCACACTTAGAAAATAACTAAATCTTGTTTCATACATTCCTTGAATAAATTATAGTTATTCAAATATTTTAGATTCGTTTTCATGCAACAATTATTTTTTTTGTAAAGTAGTTGTAAATAATGACATTTAATATCTATAAGCAATGAAAATATTTTATACAGATGATATACAAGCAACGAAAACACGTTTTCATTTATTATAACAGGATTTTTTTCAATGGAAGTAATAAAGCAAAACTCATTAACAGAATTTTAAAAACTATAAAAATTGGATATTTTTTTGCATCGTTCTTGAATTCATTAAAACATTACAAGTTCAATGTTTGATTAATTTCCTAGCTTCCTTATGTTAATATTAGATATTTTTTCTATGATTTTTTGCAAATCGATTGGTTTCTTTTAATTTTTAGAATGGTACTAACTTACAAAACTTACAATGACTAACTTACAATGGTACTAACTTACAATGACTTTGCTTACAAAACAAACCACTTTTTCTTTTCTCATATATGAAATTAATGAAAAATATTGATTTCATTAAAAAATTCCATCTTGAGAGTTTGATGAATTCCCACGCTAAATACATCCTTAAGTTTGAAAATCACATTTTTGCAATTTTTATTAAGAGCGCAATAATTCGAAAAGATTTCTTCAAAATAAATGAAATTTTAGATTTTTATCAAATTTTGAACATAATCCCTTTACCGGAAATTTATCTGTTTTCACGATAAGGATTTTAGTAGATATCGTTCAAATGAACTTTGTATTCACAAAAAGCAAGGAGCTTTGTAAACAAAATTTTAGATACAGGTGTAGCAATTAAAATATAAATTATTATTAAATTTTAAACCAAATCTGATGAAAGGTTCCTGTTTCGATATGAACGTTTGTATGCATATAAACACTGTAACTGAAAAAAATATCTAAATCAATGAAATTCAATGTTTTATCTGATGATAATAAGTACTGATTTTGTGCCAAATTTTTGTCTTAATCAATCCTTAAAAAATGCATCCGAAGTAAATATTATCGTGGCAAATTTAACAGCCAACGAAGCCAAGGATTTAAATTTCATTTTCGTTATTCACCATTGCCATATAAAGAGTTCATAAACTTACACAAGATGCATCATTTTAAGAGGAAGAAAGATCTTAACACCTTTTTTGAAGAAATGCAAGAAACCACTTTCATTGGTTTGAAATTGTAATATAAAACGGAAACAATTTGATGATTTTTAACGTCAATTGGATCAGAATTTATTTGTTATTGGCAAAATAGTAACTTTATTATGAACCATGATATATTCAAAGCTTGCAGTTTATAATCTGATCCCAAGTAACAAATGATAGTTAATAATCAGTATAAAACCCTGATTCTACTCATGGCTCGAATAAGTTTTAATGAAATAAATATTAAGCAAATATTATACAAGAATACTAATCATGATAATTGTAGTAAATTTATCTTAGAAGTAATATACCTTTAAAAGAGGAAACAAATAGCCGAAAATGATTTCGATGGCATTAAAATTTGCCGATAGAAAATTAAAATTGCAAAAAAATATGGAATTTAAATTAAGGTTTGATAATAAAATTAAAAAAATCAAATTTCGGTAGTCAAACAAAAACCAGAAATTCAGCTTTATACAGTGTTGCCCAGATTTGAATGATATCCTAAAATTTGCTCTAGTAAAGAATATTTGTAAGCTCTTTAAAATAAAAATAATAACAAGTAAGCAATCTCTGGAAAAATATGATTATCTGTCTACAAAAAATAACAGGAAATTTCCTTGCAAATACAAAAACTTCAGAGATTTAATATAGAAAATCACGCAAATTAAACGTTTAAAAATTTGCAATGGAATATGAAGCTAATTTCTAAGTTAACATACAACATAACTAATTTGTAATGACTGTAAGTTGATATGACACTAATGCAATAGGTTGTGTCATTTGTTGATTTTATATATGTTGGTAATATCTTTTGTAGAACCAAATCAGAATTTTTTAGAATTATAGTTATTATTTTGCATATCTCACAACAGTTGGTTGTAAAACTTCTTCTGGTAATAAAATACATGCCCAGATATAGCTCTCTAGCATCAGATTCTCAGCTTAAATTTTTGGGATAGTAGCCTTTTTCATATTGTGTTTGAAAAGAAAATTATCAATCATATATTCCGGGGAATGAATTTTCGAGAAATGTTGGCTGTTTGTAGAGTTCAATAGCTGGCGAATGATTTGCAAGGCGATATGAAATGCAAAATTAAGCAGTGATATCATAAATGGAAATCAATCAAAAATAGTGTTATCGAAAAAATGTCACTAAGAGTTTGGAAAATGATTGTTTGATTCATTCCTAAGCTATATAATAAGATTATTCCAACATATTATATTAATAAGTTTTCCCATGGTTCCAGCTTGTCTACTTTACATTTTGAGGCAAATCTTTCTAATGTCCACGCTCTTTTTAACATGATACTCTATAGTGCTATCCATTTTACTGTGACACCAGTTTTTGAGGTGTCATCATTCTTTTATATTTTATATTTAAAAATTCCATATAACTTTGATTCTCTAGATTTGTGTATACTTGTTCTTGTTTTTAAACAGCAGATTATATATAATAACTCATATTGTATGAAATTAAAAATAAAGTAGTGTCTTCAGATTGTATGATAATATGATTATTTTCATGAATATGATTCATTTCAATTAATATTAATGAATTTAGAAAGCTTTCTCTGTTTTAATAAAAAATTGAAAGATATTTTTTTTTGTTTCTCTAATTCCTTTTTATTCTCAAGTGCCTTTTAAATAAAAATAGCAAAATTAGAAAAGTATCCGGACATAATTTATTTCCTTTCTTTAAGTGGGATCGTTTCTTTGTCAAAGGGCAAGAAAAACCCTCACAAAAGAATGTCAAAGCAATTAATTAAAAGAATTGTTTAATAAAGGCAATAAATTTTCATTAAGAATCATGCATCGTTTTTATATAAAAATATAATTCCCCGTTTTATCACGGTTAAGTCATGTCATTCTGAATAAAGTTCTCATCAAAAATAAAACTTTCTTGTAATTCTTAACGAGCCAAGATAATGAAAAGAGCCTCGCAGGAATAAAGATTCGTAAGCTCCCGTTGTATAGTTCATTGAACTAAATGTCATATTTCAGAGAGATCTTGGATAATTAATAAATGGTCCGTAAGAGCTTTGAGAAATAATTCCTATTCCATTGGCACTTGTCTTCGAAATAGAATCTTATTTCATCTTTAGAAATATAATATATTTTCTCCTTCTCCTTATATTTTAATGTAATGAAATTAATTTTCGAATTATTGATTGAAACAATGGTTATATTTATCGTAATGAGGTTATAACTATGACGATTCATTTTAAACAAAATACCTAATTATAATTAAAATACTACATTTTTAGTCGAATTACAGTTATGACTCCATATTATATATATAATTTTGAAATTGAATTATAATTTTAACTCTATACTTTAAAAAATATTGGAATTTCATCCAACGGGGCTATACATAAAAAAAAAACGACAGTAAGGAAACTATAGATATCTTTGAATTCTACTAGTCAGAGTTGAAATAATTTTTATAGATTTTGAGGTAACGAATAAAAAACTTTTGCATAAAATGTTAACGTTAAATGACTATTTCTTTTCATTCATCTAATTTTTACAATAGTAAATTTGTAAATTTTTATTAATATTTTCACCACTTTTTCTCTCTTATCATATTCAAGTAATACTTTTAAAGTCAACTGTTTTATATATCGTTTCAGCATTCTAAAAACAACATTTCAAACACGATACGTGTGATAATTAAGAAGTAAGATTATATAATTCTAGCACTTTTATTTTTTTCACAAAATTCTGAATTTAAATTAGAGACATCACTGCTAGTATTTTGTTAATGAAGGCTATTAAATGACAGAAGTAAAATTATATATTATATTTTATTTTCTAAAATTTTAGTTATGAAATATATTCGATGTCGCAAAGAAATTATATTTATTTTTTTCCTTTCATATGTAAACAGAAAAATATAGAAAAATGCGTATTAAAAGATACAAATTGAAATGTAGTTTTATAATATATTTTATTATATTTAAAAAAATTGGTGTAATTTACTTAAAAATCATTTCGAAACTATATAACCGTTGAAAGAGGTTTTCATAGAAACATGACTGCTAGTCTTGTGTTAATGAGGGGTATTAAATTACTGTTGTAAAATAATTTGTTATATTTAATTTTCTAAAGTATTAGTTATGAAATATGTTCGATGTCGCAAAGAATTTATATTTATTTTTTCCTTTCATATGTAAACAGAAAAATATAGAAAAATGCTTATTAAAAGATATGTTAGAAATTGAAATTTAGTTTTATAATATATTTTATTATATTTAATAAAAATTTGGTCTCATTTACTTAAAAATCATTTCGGAACTATATAATTGCTGTAAGAGATTTTCATAGAAACATGACTGCTAATTTTGTATTAATGAGGGCTGTTAAATTACTGTTGTAAAATAATTTATTATATTTTCTTTTCTAAAGTATTAGTTATGAAATATATTCAATGTTGCAAAGATTTTATTTTGATTTTTTCTTTGACATGTAAACAGAAAAATATCGAAAATTGTTAATTAAAAGTTATATTAGAAAATTGGAATTTTTTTTATAATTTATTTTATTATATTTAATAAAAGTTTGATGTAATTTATTTAAAATTCATTTCTGAACTATATATATTTGCTGAAAGAGGTTTACATAATTTACTAGCTTAGAAATGTCCACGGTTTATTAATCTAGAGGTTTTAATGATTTATTAGCTTAAAGTTTTTGAAAATTTATTGAAGGCTCCTGTGTCCCCATTTTTTTCAAATGTAAGTATTTTTCATGCAGAATAACATATTAGAAAATATGTGAAGCATAGGACAATATTTTATAAAATAGTTTTCTTATTCTTTGGATTCAGTCCAGTATTTATTATTTTATTTGCATTCGAAACTGAGCAGTTCAGCGAGTTTTTTCAGTTGTTCTTCAGTTTAAAGTCGAAGTTTTCTTTCGAACAGAAAGAAACATATAAAATTACTATAAATTATTGGTTACAGTTTGTTAAAAAACTATCGGGTAATTAGAAGGAATTTTATAATTATTTTCTTAAATTTCTAAACAAGTAGATACTAAACAAATTGAATCTGCTTTAGCCAAAAAGTTGTTTGCATAGATCATTAAAATTTCTTAATTTGTATAAAAATATGATGACAAAAGTGCTTTCAAAGTTTGTAACTTTAGTATTTTGAAATAGCTCTCGTTTGAAAAAATAATCCTGAATTATTGCCCCATCGCGATAATTACCAGTTTTAGGCCTGTATGGGAAATAAGAAATTAGAAATGGACATGAATTTGATATAAACATGCATATAATGTGTTATGAAATAGACTGAGTATTTTAAAAAATGCATAACAGGAAAATTATTGTCAAAAATAACATTCTTCTGACAGGACATAAATTTATCTTCCATAGTTTTAACTTTAATTCAAAAATTTGTCGATAGATGGCGTTGCGGATAATTAGGAAGTTAAATAAAGTAATAAATGAAAATACAATTACAATATTCTGAAATATTTTTTAATGAAATTCCCAGAACAATATTTTCGAAATTTCCACCGTTACAACTACATATCGTAATAGGAGGACAAAATAAGGGGACATTTTTTTTTTGGAAAATGGCCAATGGATGGCTGTGCATGCATCACTGATTATTTCTTCTAGTACTGCAAGCACTCTCAAAATTTTGGAGCACACTACATCCTTCATATAACCCATCTTCAGAAATCGCAAGAATTTGTGACTGGCGAACGCGGTGGCCAATGCATTCACTTTACTGTGAAGAACGGGTGATTTAAAGCAATTGTATGCTTATCAGAATGTTACTCTAGTTCGTTCCGTTTGAATTTCTCATAGAATTCCTTTTTTTAACCGTTAGAACACTATTTTCTTTTTCTTATTGCAGTAAGGCTCTTCTTCTATCAGTTGAATTGAAATGAAAAAAAAAATCTTAATCGAACGATTCTACCAGGTTCAAAACTTTCCTGCAGAACCTGCTGTT